>NDGN011116422.1:0-18274 GCA_002564285.1 Tympanoctomys barrerae | reverse complement strand
TCTGTATATACAAAATAGAATAGATATACAGCTACTTTTTCTTAGTTCAATGAGAAGAAAGATATGTACTAATCATCCTTGTCTTTCAGGAAAAGTTGTTCTCCTGGTGTTTCTCACTCTATTTCTTCATTTGAACTTAATGTAGTCCAAGCTATGTTTAATATAGTAACTACTGCTAATGTCATTATTTAAGTGGAGAAATCTGGAAGTATCTTTGAGGTATAGTAAAATTGAAAAGAACTACTGACTCCCTCAAAAATCACCATTGAATTTGTTACTGGATATTTTCTTCTGAGAGATTAAAATATCTTTCCTGATTGAATACCAGGAACTCTCAGGATTTTTGACTGTGTCATGACCCCAGGCAAACAGAGTCAACTCCTTGCAGACTTACACTTTGGTTAAGAATATGGCCCCAATTCCACCTCTCTGGAGTAATTGCTTGAATTCTGATAAGCCTGTGTTGAGAGGTCTGTTGGTGGATCAGAAGTACTATTCCTAAGGTCTGTACAGCATAGCCACATCTACTTAGAAAAGAGAGGGTGTCCCTCTTAGGTGATGAGATTAGGAGATAAAAACATAAGTGTTTGCACCATCTTAGTTTTGCAACAGGCTCTGAAAGAGATCTTGGGTTTATGTCAAATTCAGAGAATCAAGACAATGCTCATTGACCATAATATGATGGCAAGCAAACCTCAGACTCAGTTGAATGTGTGAAGCCACCACTGCTCCACCATATGACTTTGCTTCCTAATTCTAAATTTTTTTTGAAGTCTCCATCTGGACACAGTTTTCCTGCTGTGGGAACTATAGAAATTTTGCTTGAGCTGAAATTGAGAATTTCTGGGTTTGAGCCTACAGAGGCCTCTTGCAAGCTGTGCCTACTTGGGCATATTTCATGATCTATTTAAGACTGCATCTCCTCATACAGACAATGACACTTCATGTAGTAGGTTTGCAAGGCATTAAACACTCTACAGTATATAAAAATTCAAATCATAGTTCTTGGAACTTAATAAGTATTCATAGAGTTATTTCTTTCCAGTCTGTCTTCTCTTTCCTTTCTATTTTTTCTTTCACCTTTATTCCTTTTTTGGGGTGAGTCTTAATCTTTCTTCCAGTGGAGGTCTAATTATTAGTGAGATCTGACCTTCTCATAGAAGCACAAACTTGTTTTGGAAGTTTGGTCTGAATCATGGAAGGAAGGAAGTTATATGTGTATTATAGGATAGGAATGGGACAAAACTCAAAAAGCCAAGTTAAAAATATAAAACACATATTTTGAAGATGACCTTTCAGTGGCATCTCCAAAGATCATGTGTTCTCCAGTGTTTCCATCTAAATCTTATCCGCACACTAGTGACTGCCTTTTGTGTACTCATTCATGTGGCTCTGGCTCCTTTCAAACCACTGGGTTTCAAAACATTATCCCTAGAGTATTATGATAAGCATCACCATGGAATGTGAGAGGGATGCTGGTTTTGGAGCTCTGTTCCACATCTTCTGAATCAGAAATGCAGATTGGAACCCAGTAGCCAAACATGTTTTGAACTCTGCACTTGGTGATCCTATTGACCACTCAGGTTTGAGAACCACAGCCTTTAACTAAAGCCAGTTCAGTTGCCCCTTTTACACCAGAAAGGAAAAGGCAACCCTTTTCAATGAATACAATGAACACAACATTGTGTTGTCCAGGCTTCTAAAGCATGTATACTTTAGGTTAGCAAATGCCCAATGAAATTCAGTTTATGATTCTGATGTGGGTGGAGGATGTGGATTCATCTCACTTGTTACCCCACAAATCCTTTGAAGTATCTCAGGTAAGTAAACATTTGCATTGAACCAAAACTTTTCTCCTTGATTTCTTTCATCAAGCTCCTATCAAAGCCCTCTCTTGGATCCTGCTCAGAGGAGTTCATGACCACCAGGCAGGTTTGTGAGTCCCACTTTTCAAATCAGAGGATTTACGTGCTATGAATATCATACTGTCACATATTTTTATTGTTGCACCACCCCACTGCAAGGCATTCAAAGTAAATATTTATCTTAAATAAAAATTGACATGAAAAAAAATGATGCCCACAATTGCCCTACAAGTTATATTTATGTGCTACAAATTATATGTGAGTAAATTATATTTTATATGACAAATCGTGTAATTAAGAATGAGATTGATCACTATGGCAGGTGCTGCTGACTCTCCACACAGCCTGCTCCAGCCCTCTGCTGAGTTCACCTGAAGCTCAGCTTCTCATTCCAAGTTCTTCTCACCCCTTCATCACAGGAGGGCAGTAGGACAGGACCACTCCCACAGTGTAACAAGAACCCTAGGTAGTTATTCTATCTGACAGTGCCTTAGAAGAACTGAGTGAGGCACAGTGTGCATGGTTGGCCAGATGGCTCCCCGAAGGACTGAGACCCAGAGGCCCGCAGTATTCACTACACAGCCAAAGCTTTAGTGTTTGCACCTCCAGTCCAGCATGTTTTCCTCAGCACTTCCCTATTTTGAGTTCACATTTCAAATAAACTGCTTCCAATCAAGTACTTTTTTATTTTATAGAGAAAGATAAAACAGAAATTCATGACAAAATAATCAGAGAATAATGACAATTAATGCATTACATGTTGGTCACTTTAAAATAGTTGCTTGGGATACAAGATGTGGGTATAAAAATTTCTCCAACTGACAGTTGACATTAGCACGAACCTTCCTGCTTAATGGTCTCAGAAACACTAAGAGTATCACTGACTTGCATCTTTCCCTTTTCCTTATTGTCTGTTCTTCTTTTACCCATCCTAGCTCTTTTCTCCTTTTAAAGAATTTCATCTTATCTCATAATTCTATTGTGCATTTTAGATCTGATTTGCTGTTTCAAATTCTCACACAAGGGAGGCCAACCAATGTTTATAAATGCAAGTCTGATTTATTTTACTAAAGAGTACAGTTTCAAGTTGAATCCATTTACCTATAAGTCTCAAGTTTATCCTTTATGGCTGATAGCACTCCACTGTATAAAAACACCACACCTTTTAATCCGTTCCTCAGTTGGTTGGCATTTAGGTTATTTCCAAGATTCAGCTATGACAAATTGTACTACTATAAACATGGGTGCCCGTGTATCGCTATGGTATGAAGTTTTCATTTCTTCTGGGAAAACTATTCAGTGAGTTTATTCAGGCTGTATGCATAAGTTAAAGCAGGTAAGGTTTCTTTTTTTTTTCTATTATAATGCAATAAAGTGTAAAAACTGGTGTTGCATTTGGTACTTAATTCTCTTCTTGTTAATATTCTCCAAGCCCCTAGCATTGTCCCAACATCTAAAGATATAACTTGGACTTGCTTGGAACATCAATTCCATGGAAAGCTCACTTTCCCCATGCCCACCTCTTTTGAACAGTAAGTAAAGTTCCACAGTGCATTTTCATGATTCCTATTGCTTGCTGATTTTCCCAATTCCTAAACAATGTTGCCTGTCATGTAGTGAGTTCTTAAATTGTTAAGTGTATGAGACAACCATGCAGTACATTTCACAGTAGGAAACTTGGATCTTAAACTCTGAATAGAGGTCCCATCTCTGCTCAGCCATGCATTGAAGTCTAAAATATCTCACCTTCATGCTCATCTCTTGTCTTCCTTCTTTGACTGACTGCCATTAAGTGTACATGTTTTCTTAACATTTTTCAATCACTGGAAGAAAAATTGTGTGATCAAAGAAACTAATAGTCCAGATCAAAATTATACTGAAAATTTTTAGTATTGTGTGTTTTGACAAAGAGGTCTTTGTCAGCTGTATAGGAAAAGTATAAAATTTTGCTTAATATACACCTGAATGGATTATGGCCAGCAGAACTACACCCAGTCATGATCTTCTGAGGGCTACTACAATAGCTAAGCCATAGCCTGAAATGGCTGTGGATTCTAACAACTTTCATTTATCTTGGGATCAACTATGTTTGATAAATTGTATGTGCAAAGCCTTCATCTAGTTACTCTTTGAAAAAATGAGATTCCATCTTGCTTCAGAAAAAAACATTGATCATTAATATTGAAGTCATTAAATGTCAATCATTAAAAATCAAATATTAACATATATTATAGAGGCTCTGGGGTTAAAGGAACCCTTCTGCATTGCTGGTGGGAATGTAAACTAGTACAACCACTTTGGAAATCAGTGGGATGATGCCTCAAAAAAAAAAAAACCACCAGAAATTAGATACTCCATTTGAACAAGTTATTTCTCTTCTAAGTATCTTCTACAAAGAGTTAAAGAAACACAGTAAGGATGCTATGTTTACAGCAATACGATCCATAAGTGGTAAATCTTGGAAGTGGCCTTTATGCCCATCAACACATGAATGGATAAAGTTAATGTGGTATTTATACGTAAGGGAGTTAGTACTCTTACACAAAGAAGGACAAACTTGTGTGATTCATAGGAAAATGATTGCACCTTGAGACTGCATCAAAGATTAAATATTGCTGTGATTCTCTTATGTGGGAAACTCAAAATACAAATAAAGAGTAAAATAAAAGGTGGATAACGGTACACAGGTAGATATATCTTTGGCATAAAAGAAGCAAACCAAAATACGGAGAGGAAAAAAGGAAGGGGAAAAGAACATACATTCTATAGTTGTTATGAGGAGTTGGTACATGTACGTGCTATAATTTGTTTTCCTTTTAAATCCCATCTCTCCCCCTCCTGTCCTTGCTTTATAGTTCCCCTTTCCCTCTCTTCATTCTTACTGACATTATTAATCTCCGGTTAGGCTTGTGACATGGGAATGTCACTGAGAGTATTGGGACAATTAATTTTCTGATGTTAAACCAATTTGGACTACCTTATGGCAAAGAAAGGTTGATCATGAATGACATAGTGTCATTTTTGTATACTGCTCTACTAGGTAAACAGATGTTAAGGTTTTGCACTTGTGTTGATGAATGGTACCGTTTATAATTTTTCTATTTTTGTAGTTCCACAGGTTTTGTTATGAAGATTATTCTGTCCTCAGAAATGCAGTTTGGAGAAAGTTCTTCATTGGGAAGAGTTTGTCTATGGATGGGTTATTTGTTCCTTGAACATTTGTCAATATTTCTCCAGATAATCATCTAATCTAGAATTTTCTTTGCAATGTGACTTTAAAGTACTAGTTTTATTTCTGCAATATGTGTAGAAATGATGAAATTTTCTTTTATTATTGAGTAAAATTAGGGTAAACTTTATATTTATGGGAATCTATTTTACCAATGTTTTCATCATTACTCTAAATGAATTTCTCTGATACCTGTATTTTCAGCTTCTTCAACCACTGCACTTGTACTTGTTTTTAGCCATTTTTTGGTTCGTTGGTGAATTTTATTACCTTTTTAGTGAACCACCTTTTGGCTTTGCAGAATTCCACCAATGAAACTTATTTCATAATTTATTATGCCAAATGCTTCCTGAGAGCCATAAAGTAGTTACTAAGAAAGTCTCAAAATCAGAAGACATCAAGCGATTTTCTGTAGGCTCCTTCTGCTCCAAATCTTTCATTTTCTAAAAGGAAGAGAACATTTACATTGTGCAAGAAAACAGGTAGAAGGAAGCCAGAGACATAAGAAAAGAAAAATATAGAGAAAATTAGACAATGGTGACTGTGAGAGAATGTTAAAGTTTTCTCTGTGGCCTACCAAGTCTTGGTTTCCTTCCAGGAGATAAAGGGCACACTGACCTCAGCAACCTGAAACACAGAGACACTCACACACTTGATATCTGGACCCATTACGAAAGTCACACCAGAAATCGACATTGCTCTCATTTATTTTACTGTAGGAAAAAGGAAATAAAAATCAGGTCTACCAGGACACAGTAGTCCTATTTCTCACTGTGCCGCGATGGAGGAGCTTAATCTTGGGAATTTGTCCACTTGGCAGTTAGGAAACTAAGGCATTCCAAAGCTAGTGCAATATGATATGGACAAGGGAATGGTGTTGGGGCTCCAGCCATGACATTTGCTGTAATGAGTTCATTTTCCTCCAAGTTTAGGGAAGCCTTGGCTGCGATGTCACCTTCAGAACAAATGATTTATAGTGTTTTGAACACCCCGATGAGTATTTTCCTGTCCCAGTTCAGAGGCAGTGACAACAGAATCAAACATTATCAGCAATGATTAGACCTTTCCATAGGCTCCTCATTTTACTTAACCTTGGTATATTTATTTTGTTCAATGTGGTACATTTTTACAGAGCCACAAATGTTGAATTTCTTTTCCAAAATTTTGTTTTAAGCAGGTCCCCTTTCTGTCAAAAAATATAAAACTAAATTAAATAGATATTATAGATATTTATAGAAAAAAATCTTTTCAGAGTTACTGAGTAGAAGAGAAGGACAGGAGAGGGAGTGCGGGAAAGAGATTTATCTATGTGTGTAAGCAGGACGGGTTGGACAACTATACTATACATTTCTGCTGGTCTATGGAAACGAGCAGATAATGCTTAATTTGTTTTGTCTCCTTCTTTCAACTGTTTCTACTTTTTCTCTTAAATTCTTATATATTTCTTTTTTCTTTCTTCTTCCATTTTGCATGCATGTATTTGGTAATATGAATAACTCATTGGAAGACATCACTATGCATTACAGAAAATAATGTGAGGTTCATATTACTTTGTTAAGAGGAATTCTGTGTCACTATTTGTTGTTTTAATACTATTTTACACTCTTTAAAAAATAAAAAAAGTTTTAAAAGAAGAAAGCATCTTTTTATTATCATTTATAGTAAATGGTCTATAAGGTCTCACTACAGAGATCAGATTTGTAGTGATCCTCCTGTTTTCAGCCTCCCAGGAGCTGGGATTATAGGCATGTGCCACCACGCCCACTTTCAAACTCTTTAGCATGCCCCAGGGGTGGAGCCAGCATGGGGATTGAACTCCCGCCCCTGTGCTCTGTCTAAGCAGGCGCTTTAGCCCACTGAGCTATCTGGCCCACTGTTGTCTCATCATCTTAATGCTAATTGTAACCCCAACATGTAGCTGTATCCTTTTATTGATGATTTTCCTATACATGCATTGTAAATATTTCCTTAAATCTTCACAGTATTTGTGATTATTGTTTAAACTACCTGGTCTGTAATAATTTGTAAGCTACTTTGGAAATTCAGGTTGTACAAATATTACCGTTATACATAAGGCTGTGGTGATTCTTTCATGGCCTCGCTGCTCTTTGGAGCTATTGTAATTCCCTTAGCATAAATTCATGAGAGCAGAATACTTTGCTCAATGTATTAATGTATCTTTTTCAGCTGTATCAACCACAGTTTGCTTAATGACAAGGTAGATTTTACAACGTCCAAACACACGAGTATCTTGGGTTTGACAGTCCAACTGCAAAATCCTGCAGCTTGCAGCATTGTGGTATATTGGTGGGTAAATCTGCCTTCCAAATGAGCACAGGAACGTTTAATGTGTTATACTTAGCTCAGAGTACATGATTCCTTCCAGATATGCACCATTACCTTTGCCAAAGGCATCTTGCTTTTGTTACCTTCACATTTACAATGCAGTCTGGGGTAGTCAGTGTTTATTTTTGCTGATTTGATTAGTTGCTGTTGACACTGATGTTTCTTAAGAATTCAGATCATTCTCAGAATCTCTGTGTACTTGCAACTCCTATTGGGAAACTCATAGATCAGGAACACTATAGAAAAGAGCTGACAGATAACAGAGACAGCTGTGGACTCTACTCTACGATATAGGATGTTTGGTAACTGTGAAGACAAATCAAAGCTGACGGTGTCATTTTTTTAGCTCTGCCTGTTGTTGAAGATATTTGCTGCTCAGAAACACATCAGTTTTGCATATGGGCAATTATCACCATTTGAAGACTTTTGCTTAGCTTCCAAAAACCAAGCAATAGGACTATTAGAGATTGGGCTACTGAGAATCTAGCGAGAATATTCTATGTGCAAGCCGAGTGAAGAATAAAATAAATAGAAATAAGTCAATTATTTAGGTATCTAGTAAAGATTTAAATGCTGGCCACCAAATTCATAATTGTTAAATATACCACAGAAGTCTTTTAAAAACACATTCTTTTTACAAATAGCCCATTTATTTATTTGTGTATGTATTTGGTATAGGGTCTCACTACACAGCTCAGACTTGTACTGATTCTCCTGCCTCAGCCTCCCCAGCACTGGGATTATAAGCGTGCACCACCATGCCCAGCTTTAGTGGCCAAAACTGCACCCAGAGTTCCAGGGCTGGAATGGCATGTGGTATCAGGGACTGAACCCTGGTCCTTGTGCTTGTCAGGCAGGTACTTAGACCACTGAACTATCTCCCCAGCCCCCAAAACACATTTTGCAGAGAATCTCCTTGGCATTTCTGTTTCTCAGAAGACCTAGTGCCACTTAAATTGCTACTGATGTACTCGTCCCTTTCAATCAGCACACATAATCATGACAATTTAACTTTTCTTATTTGGGCCTTATATTCCTTAGCACATAGCATGCCATAAAAATTGTTGAATATAAATTACTATAGGCAGAGTGAATTGTTAGCTTTTATCTGCTGTAGCAGCTAGCCCTTTGGATTCCTTTATTCATTTTTATTCATTCTGTATTTTTCAGGGGAGTTTGGTAACCAGCTGGGTTGCAAACTCATATTTTGCCAAGTTGAAAACAAAAGACTGCGTAACAAAAGCTTCTGTTTTGTGTAAGTTCCTTCTGGACCCAAGTCTGTGCTGAAAACAAGCAAGAATTGAAAAAAAAAAGACCATAAATCAATGGAAAATGAGTGAAAACAGGCAGATTCTGTAGGGGAAATATAAAAATAGGAGAAAAACATGGTGTGGGCAAGTTATATATTCTTTAAAGCTGGTAGCCTGGTAGAAGACTGAATCAATGCTAAATTGGGTGGGTAGTTAATACTCCAATAGGAAATATGTAGTTTTTCTGATGAGGTGATATAAGTTAGGCAAATTAGGCTCCTGAAGCTTCCATTTGCAAATAACGTAGCTCAGAATTGATTCATTCAGCAAAATTTGCTTCCATTCATGAGCCTGGCACCAAGTGAAAAGCACAGCCTCAGCCATCTTCCCCAGAATCATGAAAGGATTAAGGCTGTGAACTAAGGCACCACCATCATAGCAATACAGGCTTTCCTTGGGTGAGCTTGCGAGGACGAGCGAGACAAAAGCAGTGAGTTTCAAGACAGATAGACCAACTATATAAAAGCTGAAGTAAAGAGCAACTAAAAATTATTAAGAAAAGGTCAGTTTTTCTGAGACCTACATTGCCTTGTTAAATAATCTAACAAATAGTCATTAAACAAAAAATGGAGATGGAGGGCTAGTACAGGAGTTTTACTATTTCTGTTTTTTTTAATTAAAAATCTTTAATTAATTAATCAACGTATTTATTTGGTACAGGGTCTCAATATGCAGCTCAGACCTGTGGTGATTCTCCTATTTTCAGCCACCTGAGAGCTAGGATTACAGGTGTGTGCTGGCACACCTGTTTTCAGTGGCTGGCTCAGCATGCCTGGAGTTCCAGGGCCAGCATGGTGTGCGGTACTGGGGACCAAACTCAGTACCTGAAGCTTGCCAGGCAGGCAGGCACTTAGGTCACTGAGCTATCTCTGCAGCCCCTATTTCTCTTTTTTAATGTCTATCTATCTATCTATCTATTGATAGATAGATAGATATAGATATTAATATATATTTTATATATGTATATATATTAATAACTGGCTTCAGGAATGCTTCTGTTTGCCAACAATTCAGTCCTCAAACAAAAGTGTTAGCAAATCTTTTCTCCTATTCACTCACTCCACATGTGGGTGCAAAACACAATTGTGTCCATCTTCCCACACAAACACAAACACAGCTATCTTCCCCCGAATTGTAAACACATTTACTTCATGAACTGTGGGACCACTATACACCTATGAATTGTACAGCTTAATTGGGTTCACTGTGACCTTTTCAAGCATGTATGTATCATGCACTGATCAGACCCACCACCCTTTCGCTCTTGCTTATCGTCTTACCTTCTCTCCAACCTCCCTCCCAGTTCCCAATACTTTCTCTTCTACGTTCAGATCTTCTTTTGTTTATTTTTTGAATGCTTCTACATATGGGAGAAAATATGTGACATTTGTCTTTCTTTCTGTGTCTGGTTTAAGATGTTTTACTTCTTAAAAGTTGCTAAGTATTATTTAATTCCATGAAAATTTAAAAATACTAATTCATGATGCTCAGAAGATGCAAAAGATAAGTACAAATAAATAAATACAGGACGCATATAAATAAAATAAACACATTATAAGTAAGCAGCTGAAAACCAAAGAAAAAAGTTCTCAAAATGACAGTCTAAGAAAAATCATGCATTGCTTTAGAGTTATACCAATTTAAAAGGCAGTTGACTCTGCATAAGAAACTACAAAAGTCAAAAGGCAGTGAAAGTATCACCTTAGTTCACTGAGATGCAAGCTTTGTACTTGTCTAAACATTATTAGACAAGGTACTCTGCATCTTGTGCTCTGAATAACTACCACAAAGATAAGAATACACAACATATTAATTATTGTAACTGTCCTACTAAACTGTTTTGAAACTGTTTCATTGTTATTTTACCTTATTTTCTCCTTAAAATGAATAAAAATATAAAGTAAACACAGAAAAAGAAAAACCACCACAAACAAAAAGCTTCTCAACACCCAATTCTATATCCTGAAAATATCCTTCAAGGAAAAGTTATTTAAAGCTTTTTTTTCAGAAAAAAAAAGAAAGGAAATTTATTGTCATCAAACTGAAACTCAGTTTATGAAGTTACCTCACTAAAAATAAAATGATATAGAGGGAAATTCAGATCTGCAGGAACAATGAAAAATGCTGAAAAATTTCAAATACCTATGAAAACATAAAATTATCTTCTATAATTTCTTTAAAATAAAATCCATTCTTTAGCTTATTACATCCATCCTGTGAACATATACTTCACAGAGAAAGAAAAAAAATGTTCAACTTCTCTTGTCATTATAGAAATACACATTAAAACAATGTTAATGTCTTAGTCAAGAAAGAATGACAGTCATTAAGAAATAAAAAAATAGCAAATGCTGGTGAAACTGGTGAAAAAGAAACCTTCCTACATTATTGGTGAGAATATAAACTAGTATAATGATATGGAAATTTGTATGGAGATTTTTCACAGAATATAAATTAGAAATTCCATGTGACTAAGCTATCCCCTTTCTAGGAATCTTCACCAAAGAGCTTAAGTGATTATATTCTATCAATACTTGCATATCAATGCTTATATCAGCACAATTAATAATAGCTGAGTCCTATGATCAGCCTGTATACCAACCAAAAGACAATGGGATAAAAATATGGTATCTATACATATAATAGAATACTATTCAGTTATGCAGGACAACTTAGAGACATTTATAGGAAAAGATATGGACTTGGAAAATATAACATTGAGTGAAAGAAACCACACATAGAAGCTTAAATACCATATCACATCATTTGAAGCAAAAATACCAGTAACTGGACCAAAGGATGGATGTAATGAAATAAAGAATGGATTTTATGTCTGTAAATATGAGGAATCCAAGAGACCAAGGGTGAGGGATGAGGAAGAACAGAAGGAGAAATAGGTAGAATAATATATTCCATGTACAGGAAGCTAATGATCTCAATGAATGTGAACATGACACACCATGAACAAGAGCTAAGATTAATAACATAATAAAAATGAAAATTGGGAAAGAGGAATTAGAGGAGGTAGAAAGGAGGAGGGATGGGGAAGAGGATTGCAAATAGGGAAACAAGTTGTATCATGTGCCTGTATGCACGCCTCAAGATGGTTTAAATTCCATGTACTGCAAAAGTATTTATAAAAAAGAATATGTCACAATTATTTTGTTTCTCTATTTCAACCTTTACTATGAAAATATATGCATAGAAAGTCTTAAAGAATGTATGACTCCTGGCAGTGACAATGAACTGCAGCAAGATGGTGGTCTAAAAAGCTAGTATGCAAAAGAATATAGCTATCTTTTATGTCAGTAGTGAACAAGAGGCATTTGAAATTTAAAACAACTTACTACTTGTTTACAGTAGAACCAAATAAGTGATTTGATTTGTTAAAGTCAAATAATTGTGAAAAATGTCTATGAGAAAAAGTATAAAACTATGACAAAAAGTAATGAAGAACAGAATAAATAGAGACATTTTTCATATTCATGAATAGTAAGACTCAATATTGTCAGAATATCATATCTTACAATTTTACCTATAGCATTAATGCAGCTACAAGTAAGTCACAGGAATCATTTCTGGGCCTTTTAGACAAGATCAAATATAAAAATCTTAGCAACTAGTTTTGTGTGTATGAATAATTGATTCTCAAGTTGATATGAATAGACAGGTTATTCAAAATAGGAACTCCAAATTAAATGAAAGTAGAATCAAGTGACTAACACTGCTAGGCTTTAAATCTTACTGTAAAGTTATAGTAATCAAGACCGTGTTGTACGGGCCAAAGGGTAGGCAGATAATGAATAGAATGAAACACAGAACTCATAGATGGCCCCATGTAAAAATAGTTACCTAAGTTTTGACAAAGATGCAAAGATAATGCGATGCAGCAAAGATAGATTTCTTTTTTTTTCACCAAATGGTGCTGAAATCCTGGACATCCATATGTCCAAAATAACATTCAAATTAGAAACACTGGACACCTTCATGCACATTCACTCTACCTAAATCACAGACCTGCGTGTAAAACTCACAACTGTAACATTCCTGGGTGATAACAGAGAGAAGGCTAGGTGACCTTGAGCATATTGATAACTTATTATAAGCAATCTCATGATCCTTGAAAAGAGAAATAAACTGAACCTCATATAAGTGATAAACTAAAATTCATATAATTGACAGTCTCGGCTTCCATCAAATATGCAAAAGAAAAACCTCTGCTTGTAGCAACAATGCACCAACAAAAGACCAAACTGTACAAAGAAGTAGAGACTTGTAAGTTTGAGAAAAGTTATTATGATTTCTCTCCGTTAAACTCTAAACCGCAATATTTACTGAAGGCTTTTATAAGAGGTGATATCATGGGAGGCGTAGCCGCACTGATCAATCACTTCCAGCTGCTGGTCCTTCAGAGCATACTTTTGTGGGTTAAGGCAGCAGTGTTACCTGTGTGATCCTGGGCTGGCGTGTCAGCATCAGTCAGTAACTTCTCAGTAATGCAGCATATCAGGCCCAACTTCAGATCTACCAAACAAAAACTTAGGACTTTAAAGTCTGTGAAACAATACTGTTACTTGTTAATATTAGGATGCAGAACTGTTCCATTAAATTAATTTATCTGAGTGTTCCATTATGTACCCTTCAACCACTAGAGTCTGCACTTGGATGCAGTGCAAACTCTCCCATACTGACTTGAGTAGAAGGGACAGAATGGAAAAGAAGTAAAGAGAAAGGAAAGGAACAAAAACAAAAGGTTGAAAAAGGAAAGGAGAACAGAGAAAGGGAGCAAAAGAACATGCTTAAATTTTGTCTTTGGGTAATTTCCAGAGTCGAAGAATGACAGAAACAGACCTCAAGAAGAGTAACCAAAGAAACAGACCCTCACAGTATTTTTAAATGAATGGACTTTCAAGAACTTCCGATGCAATCCTGACTCTCCTGGAGCCAGAATCCTAGAACACAGTCTACTGGAGGCAGAGAGAGAAGGATTTGTTGTAATTGAAAGTTTTGGTAGTTCTACACCTAGAGAAATGCTAAGAAGCTGAGTGGTAGAGTGGGTGACACACTCCTTTTCCACTCTGGGGAGGCAGTAGAACAATTGAATATACTAACACTGGGCAAATCTGGGTTTAAATATAAATCAACACTGTTGCTTACTAACATTGTTGTCTTGGAGGTATTAACCTGCCTGTATATCCTATGCACAACAATCAATGTGAAGATCAGACAAAATGTGAGCAAAACACCTGGCACATAGCAGGTAGCAACTTTCACTGGGCCCCATCACCCCTGTTTGAATCACCAACTACCACCTTCTTCCCATAGATTTTGCAAGGGTTACCTGGTACTGACCCCTCAGCTATACCCAAGAGATCAGACCAGGTTAATGCTTTACCTAACAGGTCCTATAACTTCCCAGATTAAATTCAACTGAAGAAGATTTATCTAAAGGTGGAGGGAAATAGTCTTTGAAGCAGTCCTATGTGCTATATTCCATCAAGGAAGGATGAGTCATCATTTCCTTGCTAGAATGTAGATGGAAATATAAAAGCAAGGTTAAGCAACTTGTTTTATTTTCTGGGGCTATAACCTGGTCTCATAGCAGTCCCTTTGGAAAAGAAAAATGCAAAAGCTCAATGACCTCATTCAGATCTGGTGCCTTAAGTGGGAAACATGTATGGGCCTCTCACATACATACTCAGAGCTCTGGAACAATCAGCAGGGATTTTGAAACAGGTCCTGGTGGCAATGAATCCACAGCCCTATACCTACTCATTACATAACTTGAGGTTAAGGAAACAAAGCCCTGTGGCTGGGAGTGCCTGGTTATGCATGCCAGAAAGATATCCACAAGATACGCAGAGCCCTACCCTACACTTACTAAGCAGAAATGTTAAGCAAGAAAGCACGTCTTCGTTATGGGTGGCTGGGTCGCTCCCTTCAGAAAGCAGTCAGATAGGAGCAGGGAAGTGGAGCTCAGCTCTGTGATCACCTGTGTTAGCAAACAGGCTGAGTGACTGCGCTGAGGTCATCTCAACCCCTGTGGCAGCTCCCATTTATCAAGCTAGCATGATGAAGTGGCAATTCCCAAATTACAGGTGAAGAAACTGAAGGTCAGGTAAAGGAAGTCAAATGGCTAGCACATGACCAGGGTGAGCTCACTCTGGAGATCAGGCAGCCAGAGGTCCACCCTACAGCACATATTGTAGGCAATGTGAAAGGAATAGGACCAGGCTTCCAGTCCTATGTGTCCCTGACCCAAGGGAAGTAAGGCAAGTGCAAAGCCAAGTTACCATTCACCCTCCCTTGATAGGCATTTGCAGACCAGGAATTAATTTCTTCCTGTTACATGTTTTTAGAACAGAAAAAAAAACAACATACCATCCTCAGTAGCCCCCCAACGAAAGGAGCCATGCACTGATCCAAAGAGGAAAACATTAGCGTTTCCAGAGTTTGCTTCTCTCTTTCCCCGGGGATTCTTGGTGAGAAAAGGGAACATAGACTCAGAAGGCAAAGGCCTTTGCAGTGTCATTCAAAGACTATAACGTTTTTCTTTCTGTTTATTTTTCAACTGTGACACTGCACCGACTATATAAAGAGAGTTGAGCTGATGCTCTCTGAAGGCCAAGATGCCAGTATTCAGTTGAGATGCACTCTCACTGGGCAGCTCCCATTCTGATATACTTCATTTCTACCTACTTCAAGTACTCATTCTTTCCCTTATACCTAGCATTTATTGCTACTTTCTTATATGCCAGGCAATATACTCATGCAGACATTGTAGAAATAATAGACATTTTTATCATTAAGTTTATTGGTACAGTTGAGATATGCATAATGATATGTTTATTATAGGGGATTTCACCTACACATGATATATCTTATCATCTTTGTCCACCATTCCTATCCCTCTCTTCACTCCCTTTGCCCCTCCTATTAACAAGGCTTTGTTTTCATTTTATCCTATTTTTCTCCCTCGGTAGAGATTTTTAGTCTGCCAATCAAAACAGCAAGACCTGAGCAATGATGGAAGTGTACAGGGGATGCTGGAGGAAGTCGGAGTTTGAGCTCTTCCAGTGATTCTGAGAAGCAGGAACCTCGAGAGCCAGACACACAGAGGAGCCCAGAAAGGGCCAGGCAGTGCCTCAGGCAGTGACCACCAGATGCAGAGACAAACGGGCAGGAAGAGTTTCAGAGTCTGGGGAAAGAGAAGATTATCCAAAACAGGGATAGTGCAAAGCTGGAGGAGCAGATGGGAAGAAAAGAAGTCGCAGAAATAAACAAGATCAGGAAAAAAGTTAACGACTTTATCAGGGCCACAGAGTGTGTTAAGTGGTAGCTCTGGAACTCCAGCCTCATGGCTCAGATTCTTGAGATAAGACCATTATACAACCTGACTCTTTCACAAATAAAATTTCTGGATTTCAAAGAGATTGAAAGTGGAAATAATTGGAGGAATTGCTGTTTTTTTGATAAGGTCATGTCAAATTACACTTTTTGAAGACTATGACTTTTATGGTGTTTTTCTCTGTGTGTTATACAATCTGTATTTTTGATCATCAAAAAATACTAAACAATCAACCTCAGTATCTGTTTAAAGTTGAACTACGTATTTCCAAAGCCTGTGATCCTTGGCCTATTGATTAGCCACCAGTCTGCTTACTCCTAACACTTGCACGTTTGGAATCCACCTATGCACCCCACTGTAGCTCCACTCCCCCTCTGCTCTTTCCTAACCAGTGCACTTCCTCTGAGCATTTCTCCTGGGAACCTTAAGTCTCTAATGAGGTCAAAGACAATATCCATCATGTTATGGAATCCATACAGAGGCCAGCATAAAAATAGGGAAGGATACCAGGGATCCCCACCTCTTCCAATGCCTGATCTTTCAAATCTTTTTAGTCTAAGCATCTGATGAAACACTCTTAGGTTGTGAAAATAGTCTCAGTCACTGTCTGATTGGAATCTCATATGAGTGCAAGTCTGGAAATCACAGGTAAACTTCAATAGGTGGCAACTGTTATGTAAGATAGTAAGTGATTTGATAGGCATGCATCAGTGAGAAATCACTAATTTTGAGTGAAAAAGCTAAATAATACAGAATGCTGCTTCTCTGTATCCTTGTCCTCACGCTTCCTCCTTCTCTGCATCTAGGAAAACTTGCCTACTCTTGAATTTTCAATATAGATTTCAAATTCTCAATGAGTCTTTCTTGAATCATCTTACTCCACAAAGATCTTTATCTCCTCTGAGATCAAAACCAGAGTCCACACACTTTCTGAAAAATAGAATCCTTGAGGAGCTTGTTAGAGACACACGCCCAAGTGCTAGCTCAAACTTAGTGAATCAGAATCAATTAGGGTGGATACCAAGTACCTTTATTGTTGCAAATCAATTTGATGGTTAGTTTGGATCAGGATCAGCTTTGAGAAACAGCTCGTCTGGACCACAAGTCTCAGTGCAAGGTTGCTCATTGTTTTGTGATAGTCTCATTGCAATGAATCTGTACATCTTTAAATGGTAGACTCCTATCCTTTTGATCATTCGCAAAAGAAGAGATTTATTGCTGGGAATTGTATGAGATGCTGGGAATATGGAGATGATTAAGCAGTAGGGCATATCTCAAAGAGATCTTGGGCAACTGCTGCAGAGCAGAAGGTGGGGCAATGACTCAAGGATGCAGCTGGAGATGGAATAAAGCACCATGCTCAGCTGGTGCTTTAAAAAGAAATCCCTGAAGCTTTTGTAAGCAAAATCAGCTAGGCAAACAGGCAGAACTAGGTTGCTATGGCTATGGATCATCTGCTCACCTTCTTCGACCTGTTGCTGCTCCTGAAGGATTTCTCTGTATTCAACATCAGCCACCCTTACCTGTATAAAACCAATTTAAGGGAGGACCAAATAAAATGTACTCTCAAATCTTTCTCTTCTGAGAAAGAGGAGGGTCAACACTCAGAAAAATTTTTTAACTACCTATTAGGTACTTCTACTCTGTATTAATATTTTTTCCAGTTCTCTCAGAGTAACCCCTTAAGATGAACACAAATACCTCTCTTGTCCTCTCCCTGCTGTACCTTTCTTTGCACCTTTCTTACTTGAGAAGTATGAAGACAGACTCACCAAAACAAAGAGGGTGGTAAAAAGCACAGCTAGAGCAGGGAACAAGGTCTGGAGCCCAGCAACTTCAGAGATGACTTTTGAGGTCTGCACAGTCCTATGGATAACCCACTATGAGTACTGGACTATATTGAGTTATTTGCTGAATTCACACACCTACAATATTTACATGGCAATGGAATATCCATCTCTGACAAAACTAAATGAAGAAGGGGGATATAAATGAAGAACAATTTTGTATCTGTATATACAAAATAGTTAGGATACATATACAGCTACTTTCTCTTAATGCAATGAGAAGTAAAATTTGTACTAATAGTGTTTGGACACGATATCTTGTCTGTATCTTGTACTATGAATAACTACTGCAAAGACAACAATATGCAATATATTAATTATTGTAACTG
>NDGN011116390.1:0-10190 GCA_002564285.1 Tympanoctomys barrerae | reverse complement strand
GCTTTTCTTTCATAAATTCTGAATTGGGACTTGCTTAGATAACAAATTTATGTTTCAAATGTTGACCATAGTTTGGTCCCACCTCATGCCCAACTAAACAAGTTCCCGTGTCTTCTCCACCACCTTAGACCACATGGTTTTCCTCTATAAAAGTCCCTGCAAGAGACAACTTCCTGGGGGGCACTACCCGCTTGCCCCCCACCTCCTGTCCCTCTCATGGGACAGGAGCTTTCTTTCTCTCAATAAATATATTCTGCTCATAAAAAAAAAATTAGAAACAATACAGAATTTCACTAAACCAAATGACAGGAATTCAACAATGGTTGTTATATTTATATTGTTGTCTTCAAATTAGTTGTTTAGATTACCAGATACAAGCTGTAAGATTGGTTTAAAAAATTATAAAAAGCTAAAAAGGTGAAAAAAATTAAACATTACTTCTTTCAACAGAAATCAGCAGTATAATCATCCAACGCAATTCTATGTACCTGCAGGTAAGGCTTTTGCCCTTCCTTCTTTCTTCCTTTCCTCCTTTCCTCCATCGCAGCTGTTCCTTCCCTTAGAACAGCCAATTTCCCTTTTGCAGTATCCACTGCACCTCTGAGATCCTATTTACTCTTTTAGATTCTTATACTAGGGAGACAATTCAATGTTTACAGATGTGGGTCTGGTTTATTTCACTTACAAGTATAGTCTGTAGTTGCATCCATTTACCTATAAAAGTCTTGAGTTTATCTTTTTTATAGCTGAGTAACACTCCACTATCCAAAAACACATCTTTTTCCATTCCTCAGTTGATGGGCATGTGGGTTGTTCCCAAGATTTAGCTATGACAAACTGCACTGCTATAAACATGGGTGCGCATATATCACTGTGGCATGATGTTTTCAGTTCTTCTGGAAAAATACCCAGGAGGACAATAGCTGGCTTAAAAGGGAGCTTCAAGCCTAGTTTTTTGAGTCATCTCCCTCTACACTGATTTCCATAGTGGTTGCACCAATCTGCATTCCCACCAACAGTAGAGAAGGATTCCTTTTTCTTCACAGTCCCTCTAGCATTTGTTATTGGTTGACTTTTTTAAAAATGTATTTGGTTGTTGCAGGGTCTCATTATGCAAGCTTGTACTCATGGCTATCCTGCTTTCAGCCTCCCCCAGTGCTGGGATTACAGGCGTGCTGGGATTACAGGCATGCACCACCATACCTGGACTCTGGCCTGGCTCAGCCTGTCCTGGGGGCAGGGCTGGAGTGGCATGTGGTGCCTGGGATGGAACTGCCATCCCTGCACTTGCCTAAGAAGGCGCTTTAGTCCACTGAGCTATCTCACGGTCCCTTGGCTGACTTCATGTATTTATTTGCTTTTGTATTTCTTTATCTGAGAAGTGTGTATTCATCTCATATACCCATTTTTTACATTAGGTCTGTGAATTTGGGGACCTGATTTTTTTAAAAAATTCTTTATATGTTGTGGATAGAAGTCCTTTGTTGCCACCAGATTTGTTTTTGGGTTTTTTTTTTTTCCAATGAAAAAACTCTCAAGTGTTGGCAAAGATACAGGCAACAGGATAGCTCCTGGCATCATGGGGGAAGTGCAGGCGGGCTCAGGGCAATCTGACAGCACCTAACAAAAGCTGAACTGTGAATTTCTATTACCTAGCAAAACCCCTTAAGAAATTTGCCCTGGAGAAAGTCTGGCACATGTGTATATTTACTGTTGCCTTCTTTGTTTTGTTACTTAACTGGGCCACTGTTACAAGCCTAAGCATTTCATTGGCCCTCAATGCTAAGAAATCTCTAACAAATATTTACTAAGTAACAGCTCCCAACCTGATGCTTCAGTACACACTCAGTAAGATCTTCATCCAGTGTAAACAAAGGCTAACAAGGAGTTTTATCACGTAAATTCTCTAATGCTGCTAGACATGTACAAAGATAGCGCTACACACACAAAGCATTCCTATCTGGAAGGAGGAAGTCACTGTAGCACCGTGGTTGCAGGTCATTTTTGTCTAAGTAAAACACAACTGCAGGCAGTAACTACAATCTGCAAAAGCATGGGTATGTAAACAAGCAAAAGGGAAAGTACAGAAAACTGAGTATATACTGTAGGCTAAATAAATAACCTCAAAGGTATCAGGCTGTAATCTCTGGAACCTGCAAATGTTACCTTATTTAAAGACTCTCTGCAGATGTGATTAAGGACTGTGTGACAGGAAGATGATCCTGGATTATTCAGTGAGCCCTAAATACCAGGGCACAAATATCTTTATAAGGGAGTGGCAGAAGATTTGACACAGAGCAGATAATGTGAGGATAGAATGAAAAGATTTGAAGATGCTTCCATAAGACTAAGTTAATACATAGAACACCAGCAGGCAACAGAAACTCGAAAAGGCAAGAGAGGGATCCTTCGCTAGATCCTCCAGCAGGGGCAAGGCTCTGTTGACACCTAGACTTCAACCCAGTGACACTGACTTAAACTCCGGGCCTACATTTACTGCAAGAGAAACCATGAACATGTGGTGGCTTGGTGGAGCAGCCTTAGAAGCAAAAGCAATCCCTCCCACCACTACACAGGTACTCTGTGCTAATAATAAGCAAGTGGTTTAGACACCACCCAGGTCTCTGAAGAGTCTACCTTTAATTCAGTAGAAAGACAAATCAGACTTGTTTCACAATGCTGAATCTGGTGCCAATGTTGACAACTAGCGGAAAAAGGAACTAGGAACTGGAAACACATTTCAGAACTAAATCCAGATAAAAGCAAGGAGTTCTGGATAAACAGGTAATTGAGAAAAACCACCTCTATAAAAGACACAGAAGAAGGAAAGCGGAACTTCAATGAAAATAAAAGGGGAGAAATTTTAAATATGTACATGTAATTAACATTTTCAATGAAAAAGCTTATTAACATCCAGGAAATAAGATCAAATGCTCTATAGAAGAAAAATAGAAAACTTGCAAATTTAGAAAAGCACTTAAAGTTTAAAGGTAAATACAAGTACCACAAAGTAAGATGTAAACTAATTCACTGAAAGGCCAAAAAGAAGAGGTAGAGAACAGTCAAAAATTTCACTCTCACTTTTAAAAATGAGGTGTCAAATTAATCCAAGTGCCACTACAAGAAGTTCTAAGGAAAGAAAAGAGAAGAGGCAAAAACAACTGAAGCATGCTGTCTAAACATCTTAGGGCTGACCGCTGCGCCTGTCAGGCTTAGGGTAAGCAACTGCGACACAGCCCACTAAATTCTCAAAGCTCAAAATACAGAAATGTCCTAAAAGCTTCCCCACAACACAAAAAAGCAGGTCACCTACAAATGTGCTGGCATGTGTCTGTAATCCCAGCACAACGGAAGGGGAGACAGGATCCGAAGTCTGGCCCCAACCTGGGCTACTCGGCCACTCATGAGACCCTGTCTCAACGGATGCAAATGCAGCTCATTCAAGGTGAATGAAGTCCTGAGTCCAATCACAGGTACCACCACCAACCAAAACGGAGGGGGAGGGAACATAAGGGGAGGGGGAAAGCAGGTCACCTGCAAATAATATGATTTTATAGCTGAGCAACAAAAACAAGTATACTTCTCAGAGTAAGTTACTTTTTTTTTCATCTTTTTGAAACATGGTATACCTACCACAAAGGACAGCCTCAAGTGAATAAGAAAAAAACCCACTCCAAACATTAGCAATCTCATGTAGTAGAGTTAATAAGAACACAGCGCATTCAAGCATCCATTTCCAAGTACAAGGCTGCTTTGCTACGAGGACTCTGCTTCCTCCCTTTGCACACTAACAGGTGTGATCATGTCAGTCACATATGCACATACTTCTTTTAGGAAAAGTAAATATCAATGAACTTTAAAAAGAAACTACTTACAAAAAAAAAAAAAGAAAAAGAAAAAAATTTCCTCAACTTTAACATGTGCCCACCAGTACCTGACTATACCATAGGGCAGCTTGTACCACGGGTGTTACAAGTGGATCTAATCACTTTTATTGGTCTTTTTATTAATAAAGTTAACAAAAAAAATCTATTAAGTGGACTGAATATAGTCACTTGAATTTAGCTAATTACTGCCCAAATATAAAGATTAATTCAAAAGACTTCGCTGAGGAAGAGCAGCCCCAGAAGCAAGACAAACTATGGCCTCATCATGTGGTCCTTTTTTCCGGATTCACAATCTCCTTTTAGAGCAGAAGCACATCTTCTGTGTGAAGCACACGTGATGCCATCAGCCTCCCACTTCCACGCCAGCAGACTGTGACAAAGGGGGACACCCACAGGTGCCCAGCAGTGTCCATAGCAAAAACAAAAGAACATGCGGTCTTATCTATTCTCTCTAGAACCTGGATTAGTCTACAGAATTGAAGTGAGGTGACAGAAACTTAGAGGACACCAAAGAAAACTCATCGTTCAAGTTCAGTGTAAGCTGCCATGAACTCTTCCTTGGATCACACAGCTGAACCAGGCCTCTACACTCTGATTCTTCTTTCCACTCCTGCCAAATACAGACGCACGAATGAGCACAAGGCATCACTAGCAGCCCGCGAGAGCTGGAACACAGTAAACAAGGGAAGAGTTAGAAATGAAAATGGTGGCAACAGAATGAGAGAGGGCTTTGTGTCTTTGTTTTGTTCTTTCAGTGCTGGCGATCCAACCTAGCACCCTGCACCTTCTGGCAAGGGCTCCACCCCGAGCTACAATTCCTTGGGTCAGCACAGGAAATAACCCAAAGGGACCTCAGTAGATAGGTGGTCATTAGAACAACCCAAGTTCAAAACAAGGATGTTCAGAACTTAAGGCAGGAGAAAATAAACAGGACTAACTATAGAGACTTTTCTGGGACTGAGTTAATAGAGCATGTAGGGTTCTGTTAGAAGAGTAAGATCGCTGAAAATTAATGTCAACATCTCTGGTGTGGAAGAATCTGGGGGATTTATGATAGAAGTGGGAATGAATAAGGAGAAGGAAGACAGGTAAATACGTGAAAGCACACTGAGTACAGGGTCATACATTAGTGTGTGGAAGATATGTAGTGTATTTTTAGAAATACAGCTAGTAAAATAGCATGTGTACATGTAAATGTGCTATTTTTCCTATTTTTCAAGCTGTAAACACGATCATTCACAGACTATACCAAGTTAAAAGAGAAAACTTTCTGTCCTTTTCTGCCAGTGCCCTAGCGAGAGGAGGAAGCAATATATACCCTGCCAAGATTATTCCTGTCTTAATGAAAAAGCTCACGGGGTTAAAGAACTTCCTATAGGAAAATGATATAGCCAAATTTCGAGTTGAAGCCGCACCGAGATCACAACACTCATCTTCATTCAGTACTCCAGCCCTCCACGCACTCCGAACTCCTCGCCGGAGTGCTGGGGTCTCCCCTGCCAGCCTCTCAGCTTACCCCAGCAGATGCTGCCTCCCACAACTCTCAACTTACCTGTCGGAAAGTACTGTTACATAGAACAGATACTCTTTTTCTGCCTTAGAACGTAATTTACAGGGCTGGAGAGATAGCTCAGTGGCATACATGCCTGCCTGGCAAGTGCAAGGTCTTGAATTCAAACCCCAGGACCACAAAAAGTAATAATAATAACAATAATAATAATAATAAACAAACTAAACATTTTTAATTTCTCAGGAAAGTACTTGTTGCCAGCCTAAGCACAAGTCAATATGTGAAGTTTAGTTTCAAAGTTAATGATAAATACGAGCTCTTGGACTCTAATACTAGCCATGCAGACAACTATAATATAGTAAGAAAGTGCCTTAAGGAAACTGTAATGGTTATCATGCAAAAAATAATGACTGTATTATGGCCCACATGGTATAATTTCAATTTGAGCAAATTAAATGTGTTTACAATAAGATTACTTCATTTGGGTCACTGTGTTTTTCTAGGAACTAAAACTCCTTACTTCACCTTACAAAGTATTCAGAGACCTGCTCTTGCCTTACGCAGCACGTATGAAGTCAGAGACTGGGTCAACTTTGAACAGGAAGATAGAGAACTGCCAATTATGTAGTAGAAAACTGGTATCAAAGTAGTTTAGTCCAGCTAAAATTAAAACAAGTAAAAACAAATTCTTGTGAATGAAAAAAGAACATTTCATATTTTGGCCATAATAACCCTGAATGCCCCACAGTCCAGCAACATTATATCCTATTGTTATAGAGCTAAAACAGTATTTGAAGGCTAGTAAGTATCTGCACAGCAGTCAGTGTACTTATACCCAACAGACAGGTGCCAATACAGACTTTACTCACCAAAAATAAATGCATACATGTCCAAGTATGCTCTGCTTTTAAATCTCAATGCTAAAACTTCAAGTTTCCGTAAGTACACACCAAGTACTCAACAGACCTGCACTCGCGACAATTTCTGCTAGGGCATTCATTTGCTTAACTTTTTATATTCCAAGGAAAACTAAAACCTTGGCTTTTAAAAACTAGTCTATATATTCTTAAATAATAATATTTTAAGTAAAAACTTCAAAAACATACTACAGTGCTAACTAGCTTTATTCCATGAGTTCTTTCACTCAGTCCTTTGACACATGGAGACGCTCAATCCTCCCCCCCCCCAGGGCCCCTGTGATTCACCACCACAGTCCAGGCCTGCTCCCTGCTCAACTCTAGGTGGCCATGTGGGCTTTCCACTGCTGAGGTACCTCTGTGGCCATCTCCTCGGCCCTGTGTGTTTCTTTTTCAACTACTCGTCACACTGGTCAGACCCCAAGTGAGGCCCTCTCCACGCAGTGAGGCCCTCTCCAAGTGTGCCTCCCAACTGTTTCTACCACATCTCTATTGCCAACGCCTTCGGAAAAGTGAAGCTTCATGATTTTACATCACACTTACTTTAAAACAGCCCAAGTTATTCCTCTCTTGCACTCACCAACATCAATCTCCCCCAAAGAACTATCTTATCTATTATTTTCAATAATTTAAGAAGAGCTGGCTGTGGTAGCACACATCTGTAATTCTAGCGCTGGAGAGGCTAAGGTAGGTCAAGGCCAGTGTAGGCTACACAGTAAATTCAAGGCCAGAATAAATTACAAAGCAAGACCCTGTCTTCAGATAGACAGCTGGGCATGGTGGCGCACCCCTGTAATCCTAGCACTTGGAGGAGGCAGAGGCAAGAGAATTATTGGGAGTTGAGACCAGCCTGGGCTACAAAATGAGCTCAAGGCCAGCCTGAACTACATAGCACTCTCAAAAAAACCAGAAAAGAAAGGGAAAGAGATAGCAGACAAAACAAAACACACACAAAAAAAGATTAAGTATAGAAGGAAATTTTTGTTGTTTGGCACAGGCTCATGTAGCATAGGCTGAACTCACACTCGCAGTCATCTTCCTGTCTCAGCCTCCAAAGTGCTGGGATTTAAAAAAAAAAAAAAAGGTGCTAGGATTACAGACACCATCATACCACATCTAGGGAACTATTTTAAAGGCATATAAAGTAATAATTAGCTCCAAACATTTGTGTAACTCAGTGGGAGAGCACATGTGAGGCCTGAGGTTCAATACCCGGCACCACAAAAAATATTCTGATGAGAAAAGCTACTCCACGTAAGGGTAGGAATGGGTGCTAGAAATCGGATCTACCAACACAATATGTGAATACCACTCTAAAGCTCTGCCCCCACTCCTGAGTCCCAGTGTCCTATACCAGGCAATAGTCCAAGACTCCAACTTGAGGTCCAGGATTCCCGCTTTTATAAAGCCTAACATTTGCCTGCATGCATTGCTCCCTAAGAACCCAGAACACACTGACTATACCTGTCTATCACCACTCTTCCCTTAGGGTTTATGTGTATTGTTTTACTGCATAGGTAACTAGGTAGACATTCTAATAATTCATCACCTAAAAAACCTAGCCCAAGAAATCTTCCTAGAAAATAATACCTTGTATGTGTTCAATACATTCTTTTTGACTTGATAAATTTTTTACAGGGAAAAACAAAAAACAGTAAGGATTGTTCTGTGCTTCTGGAAGTGAATTAACATCACAACCTGGGTGGGGTAGGAAAGCAGGAACTGGGGTAAGAAAGCTGGTCTCTTAGATTAATTCATTCAAAAATTGGCCAAAGAAAAGAGCAGCCACTGGTGGCGTCATCTAGATCCCCAGATGTGATCATTCCTATGCTTTAATGTGGTATAATTAATCCCTCTCAGTACTACAGAAATTCACTTCTAAAATCACTTAAGTTAAGGTTTTATGTTGAGTATAGGAACAGCAAATTGCCATAGTAAGTTCTAGCCTCTCCTAACCCTTCTCTGCCTCAAGGTATGATTTCTGGAATGAGGAAATCACCTTCCTCTTAAAGTCAATGAGATTAGCACTAATCTGGTGTGTGTATCTTGTTCTCTACAGCCCTTTATGATGTAAAACTTGCCTATTCTACCACAGCCTCCACTCTGCTATTCCTTACCACAGCCCCTACACTGGTGAATATAAAGCTAGCTAGCTGGAAATTGGGGCCTTCTGCTCAAAAGCACCTGGCAGTCCCAGGTACCTCTACTTAAGTCTCATGCTCTTTCTTTCCTTCTTCGCCATGCATTACAACCCAGGCAGGAATCTGGAACCCACTGCAGGGGTCACCAACAGCTGGCTCCACGGGAAGGGTCACTAATAGTTTTATGTAAAGAAAATCATCCTATCATTTTCTAAGAACTAGAAGTAAATGGGTCTAATATAGAGTATAAATCAAGCAATGAGAAACCAACCTACATTTTACTAAATAAAAATTTTGTCAGAACTCAGGAAAATAAAATTCCACAAAATAAAATTCCAACATAGCAAGTTCCAGACCGGCCAGGGCTACAAAATGATTTCAAGGCCAGCCTGAACTGCACAGCAAGACCCTGTCTGAAAACGACCAAAACAAAATAAATAAAAATAAAAAACAAAGAATTACAGCCCAGGTAACCAAAGTTCAGAGTTAAGTAAAACAAAACAGGAAGATGAAAAAGAAGAACACTGGTGCAGAAGCAAACCTAAGTCCAGTAACAGAATCGAGGTGGTCAGTGGCGCATTACCACATCCCAGCCTGGTAAGCTGACCAAACCGATGGGCTCCTCAGGTGACAACTGAGCACCACCCTACACTTCTCACTTGCTAGCTCTTGTCTCCTATTCCTGCACCTTTAACTTCTTCAACAATTACAAGTTGAGTCAATAATTAAGGACTTTATGCAAGGTCTTCTTGACTTTTTTTGTCCTTGAAGCTTCCTTCCCCTCCTAAGCAAAGCAAGCTCACTGTTCTGTCAGGCTGCTCTCCCAACTTCATTGCCCAGCAACATCTAACCTGGAGGCTTCCAATTCAACCCAAATCTGTTTTGCTTAGCTGATCCTTCCCTTCCTATTCTGGCCAGACATGGCCTTTCTGTCCTGTGTACCTCTCACTTAACCTATCACATGTTTTCTGCAGCTTCATACAGCTTGGAAACTCATATGCAGAAGGAATTAATGTTTCCTAATCTCTTTAAAACGCTTTTTGTTTCCACAATAGGTTGCTGGATTCACTCAAAGAAGGGAAGGAAAAAGAGAGAAAACAGGAAAAACCAAATTAAGAGAGAAGACAGAGCAAGGCAAAAAGATAAAAGAAGCCAACTACTAGGCTGTGTTCTCCAAACGACTCTTGATTTCTCCCAATCGTCATAACCCTGTGAGGTAAGAACTGAAATCCTTCTGTCATACAAGTTCACATGGAAGGTGGGCAGAGGTAAAGTAACCAACTCCACTTTATGTCAAGTTTTATGCATGGGTAATGAGTTCCTTCTTAAATCAGCAACACAAAGTTGATGATACAGGAAAACACATTGGAAATCAGGTACTGCTAACTGACAAAAGGAGACACCTAACAACATGATGGTAACCTACCATCAATGTGTTTATATAGAGATATATTTCTAAAAAAATTAAAACTCAAGATAAACCCTAATTTTTTAAAAGTACATTAGCAGAAAAAAAAAATGCCTGAAATAAAGCATGTTTGTCAACTGTCCCTAGTTTAATTTTAGGAAACTAGAAGTAAAATACATCAGATGTATATAAATGTACGTTACAAAGTACAACTAATAAACAAAAACAGAATAAACAAACTAAAAGGTACCTAAAATAAAACTCAAGGGGCCAGGGAGATGGCTCAGTAGAATAAGTGCTTCCCTGGCAAGCGCAAAGGTCTGAGTT
>NDGN011116339.1:0-13846 GCA_002564285.1 Tympanoctomys barrerae | reverse complement strand
ATGGTTTCTCTGCAGTTTTATAAGGTGTTAACCATTGTAGAAACTTGGTAAAGGGTATGTGAGGTCTCTGTAATTATTTCTTAAAATTGCATGTAAACCTACAATACTGAAAACAAAAATATTTAGCGAGTTACCTCAGTGACCATCTGTAGTATGACCAGGTCCTCTGTATGTGAACTTGGAAGTGAAGTTTTGAGGTTTCGGGGAAGACTGTATCTTTAGCTTTTCTAGATCATTTTGTAAAACATTTGTTCCCATTTATGCCTCTACTTGGAAAAATGAGCTTTCAGTTATCTACATCACACCCAATACTTAGCAGAGTTACAACATAACATCTGACCAGTAGCACGAATGTGGAAAAGTACCTGAGTGCTGCTCCAGTTTCATTTCCCTCACTACCAATAGCCTTAAGTTCTTTACGTATTTGATTAATCCATTTAGGTTTTTCTTTTTTAGATTTATTTATAAAGCCTGTTTGGTGACATATTTTACTCTCATGAGTCTCATTTCATATTACTCAATTTCAGAATGATATATATATTCCAGAGGCTAATATCACACTAGACTGTTTATCCTTAATCTTTCGTCACTTAATTTTTTAATAATGGTGGCTTAGACCCATTCAGTGTTGTTCACAGTGCTTAGAATAAAGCATACAGAACCACAATTTTGCATTTTACCAGGACTGTAGTAGTTTCAGGCTGTGCACCCACAGTTTTCCATTCTCCCGCGGATAGCAGCCTCAGCCACCCTCAGTGTCAGGCTGCCCTACAGATCACAAACCTTCCTGGCTAGCCCCCATCCCTGCATCAGCTTCCTCACTGCAAGACATTGCTGCAAGAAATGACAGATTTTGACAGAAATGTAAAAGCTTGTCCAGGATGGTGTTCCAGCTGCTTATTTGGCGTTTCTGCTCCGGGGACTCAGGGGCTCCCTAATGTCACCTCCTCTGTTCTACACAGCTCCCAGACTTCTAATAGTGGACTATAATGGCTCAACCAAAGTGTCTCACTGCTGAGTGATTGTTTATTTAAAATTAGGTTGAGTCACTGGAATGTCTTCTTTACTAACAATAGAGGATGCTGAGGAGGGGATGACAACAAAGACAGATGACAAGGTCCTTATAATCAAGTCACTGAGAAGGAAGCACATTTCATTGAACATGGTTACTGCTGACTGGTGGAATTTTCAAGAGAAATGAAGGGCATCTTCAAGGTGACCTATTCATCAAGGCCACACAGGGGAGCTAGAGGAAGCTGGTAGAATTCTCCCCAAGTGACCACTGCCTCTTTCTAACTGCCCTTCAGGTAACTTACTTAGCTTCTCTGTGCCTCAGCTTCCTTGCCAGTGAAGAAGGCTACTAATAGGACAATGGTGTCAAATGAGGGTCTCTCAGGGATGGCCTGATTCCTAAATGAAGTAGTAAGTCTCTCTTAGAAGAGTCTGGCAGTGTGTACATAGTCAGTTAATGGTACTAGGTATTGAAAAAAAGGCAGAGAAACAGTGGCTAATCTGAATTATGTGGTATTTTTTAAAAAACTAGAGAGAAACAACAAGTGAAATAAAATGACTCCCAGTGAGCAAGAAAAATTAGGGCAGAAATAGAAAACATCTCTGTCCTTTTCCAGCTTCTGGGAGAGATCTGAATCAGTACACAGTCATTACTACCGCCAGGGACACTGAGAACTGACATTCAAAACTGTGACGGAGCCCCTAAAATCCAGATCTCAAACAGGCAACTCAGCTTATACTTTCTCACCTTTGGGCATAAATGTGGGACTTTAGGAAGTTTTTCGAATGGATCTGAAACAAATTGCTTTTGTTTAACTTCCACTTAGGAGAAATATTCATTTTAGAACAGTTAAACCCTTAGGACTGATTGTCCAACCAACATTCACATTCATTTTTAACTAGATTTTCTTTGCGGTCCTAACTTTAAAAAACAAATACACACAGCTGGTGTGTCATTTCCTGGGCTGGGGTATCCCACATGGTTAAGAGGTGAGCACTCTAATAGGTCTCTGGGTGTCCATCACTACCGGTGGCTCCACCCCAGCTTCTAGTTGGACGTCCCTGGGCCCCCGTGTCTAAGGAGGATCCACATCATGGGAAGGTGCCCATCAGGAAGTGGCTTGGAAGGATGAGCAGATAGATGCAGGACGGTCCCCGGACCCATGGGTGACCATCTAGAAAATCCCTCCCTGAGTATGGCCTGATAAAATCTCCATAAAACTCAGGTCTTAAATGGAATATTCCATAAAGCTTCCTTGCTATGCAAAGCTTCCTACTTGGTGTCTGTCCTACAGACAGAACAGGAAGAAACTTCCCCTCTAGTCTATCTCCCACCAGCCCAACTCCTGCCTCCGCCTGGGGCTTTTCACAAACACAAACATGAACTGCAGTGCCGTGGACCAGCAAGCTCTTCTACTGGAAAACACAAAGGAAGGAGGAAACCTGTCCCTCTCAGGCTCACTAGATTGGATCCTCAAAGAACGCTGTCCAAAACCCACTCCACCTTCCAAACCTGGAGACAGAAGGAGACCAAAAGACACAAGGGGCCCTCAGGAGCATTCCATAAGACCCACAGTGACAACAAGTGACTCTTTAACAAGCAAGTGGACCCTGGGGCATCAAAAGGCTAAATCCTGGCAACCAGGCAGCCTGGCCGGGAAGGTGCAGCACGTCAGCAATGTGAGCAGGTGGCCCCACGTAGCCATGGGTGGGCCCCAGGTGGCCCAGGAGGGGCTGGGCTGGGGTCCTGGCCTACAGCAGGACCAGTGCTCTGCCACCTTCTTCATCTCTCAAAAGGAACCAGAGCCAGAGCTTCGCGGAGGGAGGAGGGCAAGGTCTTGGTTGTCCTGTAAGGCAGGTGAGGCATTAGCAAGCACTCAGAGCCGGCTCAGATCCCAGGCCGGTAGCCAGCACCCGGTCTCTGCGAGGACAAGGTGGCCTCTCAGGACCGTTGTCGCCTCCCACGCTAAACTCCTCCCCTCCTGCCACCCTAGGCCTCGCGCTGTTTCAGGGACCCGGGGTCGCCAGGCTGGCTGTAGTCCATCCTGTAAAGCCATCTGCCTCTGCACTCCCCGCTGGAGACTCGCGTCCCCCGCGCCCACCCCCTTGCCGGGAGAAGCGGGCCGCCGCGTCCGTCCGTCCAGAGCCACGCGTGTCACCTGTCCGCCACCTGCGCCGCTGTCCAGGTGCATTGCGCTCGCCGCAGGCCGGGGACCCGAGCCTCCCGGGGACCGCTCCGCCGCTCAGGGTCTGATCTGCGGGGCTCGGGTCCGCGCTTCCAGGGCGTCAGACAAAGGCGCCAGCCGCCCGTCGTCCCCGAGGTCACTTACCGAGCTGCGCCGCCGCTGCCAGGCCGAAGGCGCCGGGTCCGACCGTGCCCCACTGGGCCCGCGAGACGTCCAGGAGCTAACACGCGTGGCGCGGGTCCCAGCTGAGCGCAGCCTCCCGGGGTCTCAGCCACAGGCTCCGGGCCGAGCTCGTCCTCGCGGCGCGCGGCAGGACTGACTGCGGCTCCAGGGACGGGCGCGCTCCCCGCCCGCCCCGCCCCCGCTTCCTGGAGCCAGGTGAGCGCGCCGACTCGGCCGCCGCCCCGCCTGGACGCCCGCCCCGAGCTCCAGGCGCTGGACGGCTCTGCCCTCCTGGAGCTCAGGGGCCGCGCGGGGCCGCGGCGGAGGGTGGGGCGGGGCGGGGCGGGACTTGGGCGACGGCCAGGGTCCAAACCTTGTTCCTTGGACCTTCTGGCCTCCAGTCCTGTCCCACCTGGATCTCGCCTGGGTGCCCTGAGATAGCATCTGCACGCCCCAGGTCACAGCAGGGCCTTTGGAGCGAGCCAGCCCTTGGCCAAACCCATCCGCCCTACTCCGGGTCTGAAAGGGCCTCACTCACCTGGTGAAGCCCTTTCAGAACGTGAGATGGGACGGTAGAAATACAAAGGTAAAAAGGAGACAAGAAAGATGTAATTCTAAAATTGGGCTTTAAAGAAAGACTAACATTTAGAACACAACGATTCCTCAAGCTTCCGCGTCCCTCCAGGAAACTCCCAAAACATTTTTTAAAGGGTCTTAAAAGACAAGAAGCCTGTACACTTGGCTCTCAGTCAGTGCCGTTCATCTGTAAATTGTGTCCCCTCCTAACCCCGTCTGCAGGTGTTCTGTTTCACCTGATAGTATCTCATCCTCAAACACAGGTAAGTGGTTTGCTTTCCCTCATATCACCGCTCCATGCGTAAACCCTGCAGAAAAAAAGCGGTACCCATCATCACACCGTGGCCGGCAGGCTTTCTATGCCATCTCACTCTGGAAGAATGGTTGTCGTCAAGAAATCCAATGATAACAAATGCTGGCAAAACTAGGAAAAGGTAACTCTTTTACGTGGTGGGAATGTAAACTAGTATAACCACCATGGCAATCAGTGTGGAAAGTCCTCACAAAAGTAAGAATAGAAATTCCACTTGACCCAGCTATTCCTCTTCTAAGTATCTTATCTAAAGACTTAAGACATCATAATACAGTGATACATCATGCACACTCATATTTATAGCAGCATGTTCATAGTAGCTGAATCTCGGAAGCAGCGGGTATGTCCATCAACAGCAGAATGCAAAATAGAATGTAGTATTTATGTACAATGCAGTACTACTCTGCCATAACGATCTTGAGTGATTTTCAGGAAAATGGATAGATCTTGGGGCCACAATGCTAAGTGAAATAAATCAGACACATAGTTTAAATATCACATGATTTCTCTTACATGAGATGTGTTATGTACCAACTCCTCATGAGGAATGTAAACATGTACTGCAAACATGTCCTAATGAAAACATTCTGCCACAGTAAACCTTTTTGTGCCTCTGGGTGACTTTCTCTCTCTCTCTCTCTCTCTCTCTTGGTACTGTGGATCAAACTTAGGACCTTGCATTTGCCAGGCAGGTGCTTAAACCACTGAGCTATCTCCCCAGCCCAACAATTCTTTTTCTGTGATGGAAGTCAGTAAACCCAAAACTTACCCTGGGTGGAGTGAGTAGAGGTTCCCCATGTCCACTTTGGGGAACTCCTGGGACCACATGGGAATGACCTCAGAGAAGGAGGAGAGAGGCCCAGACCTGCATGAATGCAGTGGCTCCTTACAGAGGCTCCTGCTTGGCCTGCCCCTGTAGCAGAAGCAGTGTCACCCTGGTGCTTGCTACAGTGTGGATGGCACCAGTCTTCAGCAAGGAGGCTGGTGAAGAATGTTCAAGGAGCACAAGCACCACACAATAAGAAGACCTTGGTTTCTTTCTGTCCCCTGGACACAGCTGGGAAGTGGTAGAAGAGCTGGCTGCGAGGGTGGTTTGGAGCTGATAGCTCAACATCTCAAAGACTTGAGGATCTAGCCATTGTGTTTATGTGCTGGTGCTTAAAAGGGTTGGTGAGAAGGGCAACAAGGCAAATGCTGAAGGTGAGCAGAGCAGTGACAGTAATCCAGTCTGGTCTCTGGACTCAAGTTACCTGTAGAGAGCCGACCAGCAATGCTGGAACTCTGGGACCAGCTTCGGCCCCTCCATGACTCTTTGATGCCGCCCAAGTGACTGTAAGAAGGAGACACATGGCAGGTGTCAGTATGCTGGGCTGCGGGGCACCACTCAGGCCATACTAAAAATAGGAGGAGGCATCCTTCTGCATCATGCGGTTTCTGCTGGTTTTTTGGCGGCTTGTAGGAACCTCACTTAGCCAACAGTCATTTCAGCAGGTGTCAAGATACCAAGCTCCTGCGAAGCCTCTTTTTACAGTATTCATGAGATCACACCATGCATATTTCATTGGGATAAAATGCTCAAGTGGATAAGTAGCCAGACAGTTTTAAACATTTATGGATCCTTCCTGGAAAATACAGGAATGAATACTACTATTAAATAAGGCAATTTGGTGTTTTAAGAGGTCTTGGCCTACAGGCTTTCCCTCCTTCCTAGTTAGGGAAAGGGCCCAAGTTCAAAGAGAGTAGGTGGAGGAAGCAGAGCCTGGCACCTCACGCTGGGGCAGACTCTGGAAGGATGGCCATGCAGCCCTCAGCAGAAGGGCTGAGCAAAAGGCAGAAACCCATTTCTTTCTTTCTTCTTTTTTGTATTTTAGGGAAAGGTCTATAGGGTGTTCAGGGTCCCACTACTAGATTGCACTTGCAGTGATCCACCTGTTTATAGCCTCCCAAGAGCTAGGGGGACAACAGGCATGTGCCACCATGCCCAGTCTCAATCACAGTCTCAGCACACCCCAGAGGCAGGGCCAGCATGCATTGAACCCTGGGCCCTGTGCCTGTTTGCAGGTGCTTTAATCCACTGAGCAGAAACCATTTCACTAAACACAATGCAAAGGCATTTCACAAATGATGATCGAAGCCTCCTTGTGTCCATGGCATAACCAAGAAACACTACCTCCTTTTGTCACACTGGATGCCAACCAGAGGGCGGGGAGCTTGGAAAAGAGCAGGGCATTTAGTGTACAGCAGATACGCAGTGTGTCTTTGTTGAGTTAAACTTCAAGTTGTCCAAGCTAACGGAGGTAAATTAACTTAAATAATTTCCTATAGAGTTAAGTCTCTGTGTTTGAAGATTTTTTAATTTTTCTCACTATCAGGTTTAGCTTTGTAATTATATTTTGTTTACATGGGGCCTGAAATTCATTTTCATTCCAGGTCTGTGATGAACAGTTTGCTTGCAGATAATCCACTAGCGAGGAGGGCTGATTGTTCCACTATGCGCTTCAGTTAATAACTGGATGAACTCTGCTCAGATCACAGTGGATGCGTAACAATTTAGTGAGTGGATTTGAGAAAGCACAACAAAGCCCGATGTGAACAGGGCCAACACTTGGGGGCTGCAGACCATGACCACCCACAGATTCACATACAGAGCCGCTTATCACTTCCCTTCTAGCACAGAAGAGTAGAAAATGAGACTTTAGGACTCTGGTTATATGGGAGAAAGCAAAAATTCCTTCCCACATTTTTCTAGTCTCAATTTGTTGAATTATATTTTGGTAAACCTGATAGAAAAAATTTGATTTTTTTTTTTTTTTTGGTACTGGGGATTGAACTCAGGATCCTGCTCTTGCCAGACAAGCATTTATTCTACTGAGCTATCTCCTCAGCTCCCAAAATATTTGTATTTAACTCAAGTGTTATAATTTTATTAAGTTTATTAGTGCTATCATGCTATTAATTACTATCACACAGCTGTGCAGAGATCAGTGTCAGTCTTCAAGAGTTACAGAACATTATGCACAAATGGAAGAATTCAGTAAAGAAATGTGACATATAGACATCAATAGATACACTATGGTAAGTATCTATCTTTCTGATTGCTTTTAAAATTCTATATTTTCTAACGTGGCTTGCTTTTCAATAAGCTCTTAAATTGTTACAAATTGTTAACAACAACATAACTTAATTGTTATGAAGAGTCTCATATTCATAAACAGACACTGAGTTATCATGGCAACCTGGATTTTTCCCAAGGGGCCCAACACTATTTCCAGTCCCACAGGACTCTGGACTTCTGAGTCTTGACCACAGATGTCGCCCTTTCTCTCCTGTGTCACTCTCCAATGGAGCCCAAAGGGACATGTGATAAGAGATGCTCCTAAGAAGGGGGCAGGCAGGCAGAGGCTGCCTCCCAGCCCCACCGATGATACTGAAACAATCACAGCCAGATTTCATTCATTACTTTTTATGTCCAGGCACCTTTCTAGCTGTGACTTATTTGCAGCAAATCTGTACACCTTTGACGATCTCAGTTTTTCTGAGAATAACCTAATCAGAAAGGTCACCTGCCTGTTCAGGGGCATGCAGCTAGATACCAGCAGAGCCAGGCTACAGGTCCGCTCTGCGGACCAGCAGAAGCCAGGGCGGGAGGTCAGATTCTCCGAGCTGCTGCTGGACAGGGAAGCCCATGGCTCACTGGAGGTCCCCTCCTCCTGGTTCGTAGCTCTGAGCCCTTTGTTCAGGAGCTCACCACACCCTGGATCAGTTAGTGCAGAGTGCAATCCTCTGTTCCTGTTACAGTAAACAGGACATTGAGGGGGCAAGATGGCCTGGTCAACTGGTACAGGGACTGGGACTCTGTGGAAGACTCCCACTGCTCTCTGGAGGAGGCTGGGGAAGGACTTTATCAGACTCACTAAGCACCTTAAACCTATGTTGGTCTTGTGGAACAGGCACTCTGGGATTCACAGCCACGCCAAACACAGACAGGCAGCCTGGCTCCTCCCCTTCCCTTGCCTCCCTGTGTCTGAGCAGGACAGCCCCGCCGAGTCACCTTCTTAGCGCTGCAGCTGTGATCCAATGAATAAACTTCTCTGAGCTGCAGCCCTTCACCTGTAGTGTGGAGATAACAGCTATCTTTAGTTCCTTGCTGAACTATGCTCACAGCCTGTGGATCTACTAACTCTTCTGTGAGCAAATGTCATGCTCTCTTATTCAGTGGCTCATCCACATCATTTCCAAATGGGTTTCAGAGGAATTTGGGGACATTTGTAAAATGTGACATATGTTGATGTTGCTACAAACCCCTGCTTCCCAGTTGGTGTGGCTTACATGTCACTGGAAGGCTGCTTGTCAGTTTGGGCTACACTACAGCACAGGAGAGGATGGTCCAAACTACAGATTCAGTCCTCTCGATATTCTGCAGGCTGGACGTCCCAGGAAAAGGCACAGGCCACAAGCATGTCGGCTGGGGTGGCTTCCTGGTCCATGGAGCACTCTGTCTGGATGTGTTCTAGGCGTGTGAGCATGCGTGCATGTGAGTGGGTGTGTGCACAGCAGGGGAGGAGAGCAGTTTCTTTGGCCTTTTAGCACCGCCTCCAGGTTTATTCCCCAAAGTTCTTCATGTCCAAATATCATCCCATTAGGGTTTTAGGGATCTGGCGGATGCGTTTTGGGGAACAGACACTCAGTCCGTATCCAAGGGTTTGATTAGCACCTGGGAGAAAGCACAGGAGCAAAGGCTTCGAGTGTGCTCAGAGTATGACTCCACCCACACCACCTTCCGCATGGGGTGCAGGGCTGCCTGCCTAGACAGGCCCTGAGGGCTGTGTGTCCAGGGCTTGTGAGCTAGGGTGTTTCTGTAACAAAGTGAACACATGTAACATGTTAACAATTCACCCTGAAGCCATCCTGGTATTAAAGGGCTGCTGAAACAGCCATAGCGTAGAGGGAAGATGGACAGAACCAAGAAGCAGTTGAGGACATCAGGGTGACCTGATGGGTCAGCTCCGGGGGACTGCAGACTGGAAGGGAGCCCTGGTGTGAGCCAAGCCTGTGAGTGAGGCCTGCCTAGGTCCACAGCAGCATTTCCCTGCACAAACCTTTGGCAGAGCCTGGGGTGCCTGTGCTGCTGCCATCCCACCAAAACTGGCTTTCTGCAGTTTGTCCCCAAACTCAGAAAACTGCTTTTCCTGAGAACAGTCCCTGTTACATGTTGAACTGTGTCCCCCCAAAAGATGTAGTTATAATGACATCATTAGGGTGGTCCCTGACACAACAGCTGGAGCCCTGTAGGGACAGAAGACACAGGAAAGATACCTGCACCATGAAAGGCAGGGACAGAGCCATGTGGCCACAAACCCAGGACGAGGTGGGCCACCGATGCAGGCAGGAGGCAGGAAGAACTTCACCTAGAGCTTTGGGAGAGAATGGATTTCCACATTTTGATTTCTTAGTCCTGGCCTGCACACTGTGAGGGAATAAATCAAATTTATGTGGCTTACCCCACCTACATAGATTATGGTTCTACATACAGCAGTCCCAGGAAGTGAACACAGTCACTTACAGAGAGAAACTAGAAGGCCATGTGAGCTGTAGGTCGAGGTGGATGACAGGTCATTCAGTAGCAGAAGACAGAGCCGTGCAATTGAAGGCTTGAAGAGGAATGACACTGGTCCTGGTGGAGAGAGGTAGGCCAGGTGGAAGTCAGGATTCCAGGCTTTTAACATCCAAGGTCCAAACCACCTGGGCAGCTCCTGGATATAGAGAGAGCTGGGCCCATGATGGCACCACACGGCATCCAGCCTAGATGTCCCCACTCGGGGGACAGGCTCAGGCCGCACTCGCAGTGCCCAGTTCCTACCTATCACAGAGCCCAGGACACCTCTGAGCTGCCCTGTTCCTCTAGGCCCCAGCCCGCTCCTGCATCCACTGTCTATACAGTGTGAGTCAAATGCTACAACATGTGTGTTAGACACTGGCCTCAGGCAGAAGTTTCACTGCTTCTGTGGCAGCCATCACTCCAGAACTAGGGGTTTACAAGGAATCCTGGGAAACCCGGAGGACACCAGTGAGGCCTGCCCAAAGGCCAGGAAAACTCTGTAGAGTCAGGATGCAGAGGGGAAGGGGCATGAGCAATGGGCCGCTCATGCAGCAAAGGCTCCTGCTGAGATCTATGGAGGGCAAGGCTTGAGGTGCCAGCTTGCAACTGATGTGGCTGTGCCAGGGGTAAGGCACCCACCATTTAGGAAGATGCTTACTTTAGCTGTGGTGTGCTCATTTGTAGATCTATCAGAGACGACTCATCCTGCTGCCCTTCCACAACCTTCTCAGGTCAGCAAGGGACCTCTCCACTCCTGCAACTGTGCAGAAAGTGTTGGCATGAGCCTCCCTGTTTTCCTTTATCCACAACCACTCTGTAGGCATTGTTCGGTCAACCTGTGAACTACTGCCTTTTATGCTGCAGCATAAATCCTAATAAAACCTCTTCCACATAACATATTCTTGCCCATGTCTGATTTCTATCTCAAGTAGATCATGCTGAGCTGGTGACACAAAAGGTGCTGGTGCCCAGAGCTGCTAACAGCCAGGGCTGGTCATGCCAAAGAGCAATGAAGAACCACTGGCAAGAGCCACCTCTCATGGCTAGGAGAGGTTTGGAGACCTGCCAGTAGCTGCCGCTGTGAGCGGCCATTATGAGCGAGCACTTACACAGAAGTCAGGGCTCTCAACGCTATCAGAGCCACAGTTGGCCAACTTGTGACTTCTTCATGAATTGAGGAAAACCTCCAGCTGACTGGCAACATCTGAGAAGTTGGTGCAGGCACCTTTCTCTTTAGACCTCCTGTGAGGGGTGGACCATGGAGGTGGCCGTCATTATCAGGCTCCAGAAGATTGCTAAGCTATGAGTGGCTTATAACTTGTGCTTGCTGGTGACAGAGCAAAAGATGTTTGAGACTGGACAGGGTCCTGCAGGAGTGATGATTTAGAAGCATCATCATGGGTCCTGGAGACAGTCGGTTGGTGGGGACAGGTTTCAGTTGAGATGACACTCAGAGGAAAATCATAATAATTAGCTGACACTGAGCAGAGCTTTGGTGTGCATCTCCATTACCTCCCCATAGCCGGTGTCTGTCTGCTTGATGGTCTTGGCAGGTGGAAATGAAGTACTAATTAAATAATTAGGAAACCCGACCCCTCCCATTGACTTCTTCCTGGCCACATATTTGTAAATCTCTTCTTGGACAAAACATTTAACGGTCCTCATTTCTCATTTCTCCACAGTCCAAATGAAACGAGATTAAGAAATATTTGACATTTAACGAACACCGTTAACCTTCAGGGTATGTTTTCAAGTGTTTGTTATAAAACACTCACGTTCACCAATTATGAGACAGTGACTGGGTTGTACAAGTGAAGTGGAACCAGTAGTTCTTTTTTTTTTTTTTTACCTGTAGTAAAAATACTTTTTGCCAGTTAACTCTATTACCCCTTAAAGAATCTGCCAAAGATAAAGGGCACCAGGTTGTGGCTCAGTTAATCTGTACATTCTCATTTGTGTTTCTGGAAGTGAACATTGACCTGTAACAGTTAAGGCAAAAAGATGCAAAAATCTCAGAGATTCACTTTGGTTAGGAAAACAGAATTTGCTTCTCTGTTTGCAGAAGGGTTGTGCCTCAGGTTATTAGAATGAATGACTCAGCACATGAGTGAGTGCCTTGGGCACAGGTTGTGCTGTGTAAACTGAATGCATCTCTATGGGAGTGTAACCTACGCTTAGTTTCCTATGGTGAAAGGCGCCTTTACTTCAAGTTAAAAAAAAAAATGACCAATGTTCTGAGGACTCTATCTACAGGTCTGACATCGCTGTCAGCTAGAAACAATGTAGATACAGGTGGAGTGGAGACACAGCTGTCCTGCCTTGCCCCTCAGGCTTAACTGAGCTGTAGCTCACCGTTGGTGCAGGTGGTGTCTCAGGCCTGGCCACCTGGTCCCAGGATGGAACTGTCATGCCCATACAGCTGTCCTATACTATTTTGTTGCTACTCCCAGACTCTGTGTCCCTCACCTTCCTGCGCACCCTCACCCAGGCACCTGCGAAACTCCCATGCCCTAGCTGGTTAACCCACATCACAGCCAGATGCGATTTGCAGTCCTAAGTTGAACAACCCGCCTCCTTCAGTTAGATCCTGTAGTGCTTGCCGTAAATTCTAGAATAAAACTCTTGCCCCACCCCAGACTGTCCTCCACTCTCAGTGCCTCATATTCTCCACATATCTTTATCACTCAGGTCTGTTAGCCGTTCTTGCTGCCGCATGCTCCTGTCCACTGCTTCGCCTTTGCCTAGTCATTTAGGTCTCCATGGAGATCCTTTCTGTGTCAAACAGCCACAGATTTTGCTTTTGTAAGATGAGATATTCCGGAGATGGATGGCAGTGAGTGTTCCTAACACTTTTGGATGGCATGCCTAATATGGTTAATGTGGCAAATTTGTGTTATATGTATTTAACCACAGTAAAAATAGAACAAAGCTGGGTGTGGTGGCTCGTGCCTGTAATCTGACCTCTCTGAGAAACTGAAGCAGGAGGAGGACTACAAGCTGGAGCCCAGGCTAAGCAAATAGTGACTTAGTGAGATCTTGTCTCAACATCAGACAAGAAGGGCCAGCCAAATAGCTCGGCCAACTAAAGTGCCTATAAGCTGGTACAGGGGCTGGGATTTGATCCCCAGGCCTGCTGTGCTGGCCCTGCCCCTGGGGTACACTGAGATGGTAACTGAGACTGGGCATGCTGGTTTGTGCCCGTAATCCCAGCTTTTGGGAGGCTGTAAACAGGCGGATCACTAAGAGTCTGACCTAGAAATAAGACCCTGAACACCCTGTAGACCCCTCCCTGAAAAAGAATAAAAAATAAACAAAAAACCCAAACATCAAACAAGGGCAGGAGAGGGAGTATAGTTCAGTGTGAAGTGCCTGGGTTCAATTCCCAGTACCCTCAAAATTATGTAAGTATTTAAAAAACATATATCTATCTCTATCTCCATCTCCACCTCCACCTCTATCTCTACCTCTATCTCTATAGCCTCTCACTCCCTCTATCTCTTTCTATTTCTATCTCATCTCTATACTATTACACCTCCTTCATTAGGAACCTGTCCTTGCACTTTATTTTGAAGTAGCCATCTTGTAACCTTTAAAAAAAAGTCCACATTCTTTTTGGAAAAAGTTTTATAGAACATACTTGTAATACACAATGCTTATATCCCCTTTCCTATCCCCTCCCCCAACTATCCCTTGATCCCTTTCTTTCTTTCTTTCTTTCTTTCTTTCTTTCTTTCTTTCTTTCTTTTCTTTCTTTGCATATGTTGGCAATACATAGCACTTACATTCTCCGTGTGGAGATGGTACCTGTGCATAACACAGCCTGATGCCTTTCGTCACGCTCTTTCCTTCTCCTCCCTCCATCTTTTCATCTCCTTCCCATGTGAGAAAGCCCTGTCTACCTACATCTTCTTATTTTAAATTTTTTATTTCTGTTTGTTTTTGGTACAGGGTCTCACTACACAGCTCAGACTCATAGTGATCCTCCTGTTTTCAGCCTCC
>NDGN011116323.1:0-13550 GCA_002564285.1 Tympanoctomys barrerae | reverse complement strand
AACTCAGGCCCTTGCGCTTGCCAGGGAAGCGCTTATTCTACTGAGCCATCTCCCCGGCCCAACTGGCAGACTTTTAAAAGACTGGTTTGTACTTTTGTAGTTCCTCAACTCTGGCCTCCATCCATCCATCCATTCTTACCTCTCCTTTCTAAGGACACTAAAAAAGTATATTGATTGATAAGCATTTTTCCAAAAATTCTGAGCTCATTGTTTTTTCTCAGTCTTCTGAGGGGATTATATATACCTGTTCTGAGATTTTTTAAAAAGCTGTACTGTATTAGAACAAAAATAATTTAAAGTTAGATTATATTGAAACTTTATGTAAAATAGCTCATATTAGCATATATCATATAAAATATATTTAAATTTCATAATAGCAATCTTTTGATTGAGTGAATTGTAGAAAAAAAGTGTATTTACGCAGGAATAAGGTAGGTCACATAATAAAAAGAAAAGAACAGCAGGTCCTAAATGACAAAATTCAGAGAGTTACAGATTCACTACTCCCAAATGTACAATGAGATTTATAAAGTTACTAAAAGCTAAAACAAGGATTATGATGCCAGCCATTTAGCATACTGCCTAGCGTATATTAAAAACCTCATTAAATATTAGCAGTTATTTAAATTTTAGAAACTGTGAAGTAGCTATACAAATATGGGTCAGTCAGTTCCTGTGGCTTTCAAATGTCTAAAATTTTTGCAAATGTTTTGTTATATAACATGATATAAGCGTTTCTACTTTTAGGATTATTTTTTGACTATTTCCTCCTAGAAAATTTCATTAGCAGTTCTATAGTTTTCCTGCAACAGTCTACCATAAGTTTTTTCAAGTCAAGCTTTCATTCATTGATCTTTCTGAAAGTCATTTTTCTAGGTCATTTTCATATCTTGTATATAACTTTTGTTAGAACTGATATTACATGAGAGTGGTGATGTCACATGTCTCCAGTCAGACCCTTCCATCTGGCTCTGATTTATAAAAACTTAATATAATGTAGACTCAATAAAAGAATAAGCCCTCTACATCATCATTTTGTGGTGTTTTTTAAAAATTATTTAGAATCTATTACATGTACAGTAGTGTAACATTTGGTTAAAAGGTAGACCTAATCAGATTGTAGGAAACCTTAAATGTTTCAACTGTGTTCTAGAGCCAGAGAGTGGGATATCTACTGTAACCATTTGAAATGACTTGTGAAAAAAATATTCTAAAAAGGAAGAAAAATAAGGTCAAGGAGACAACATTATACTTGCTTAGATTTGAAGTCAGATCCTGAAGCGAGAACATGAAATGACAGTAGAAAAGGCGAATGCAAACAGCAAAGAAAACTTGACAAATACTGATGATTGGTTATGGAAAAAGCGAGGATAACTCCACCTTCTGATTAAAAAATGATACCATCATTGATAAAAATAAAAAATGTAGAAGAGGGATACTTTTAGGTGAATATGAATTCAAAGTCATAGGATATGAAGCTAGAAATATCAAGTAAGCTTTTGGAGATATGCCTTACCCTTTGCTCAGAGATTCTGTGAAGAGGTACTAGTTAAAACACTGATGGGTAAGCTCACTGCTGCTGTCAAAGGCCTGAGGCCTAAAGCTTGGTGACTACCTCACTTAAAGGGCAGGAAGCCTTAGAAATGGAGACCAAGGATTGACTGACATAAGCAACCAGAAAAAATTGAGCGGTGGTAAGTTGGGATGCAGCCAGTGCTTTTCAAAAGTATTCCAAATCTGTTAAAGGTAATATATTTTTTTATTAAAAGAATCATTTCTCAGTGTTAGAAATGTGATATTTAAATAACAATGAGCTAGCTACAAGGACATACAGAACTAGAAAGGTTTAAACATTCAAAGTGACTCCATTCCCCAAACCTGCAGAGACTGGCATATGCCCTAAGGGAGGAACTTCATATTTACCCTTTGGAAATGTAGTGAATGAGCTCTCTAGGAGCAACACTCCAATGAAACACAGCCAGCTCGAGGCCGCTCCTTGCACCGCCAGCAGTTGAGCCCACTGAGTGCCCTGCAGAGGACATAGTACATTACTCTTCACCTCACCTCCTCATACTGAAACGACATGGTCAGTCCCTGCAGAATTGTATAGATTTCTCTCAAAAGTATATGTACAGCACAGTTCTGTAACTTCTGAAATTAAAAATTAAGGGAAAGTAGAAGGTACAATTTTTAAGAATTGAACCTTTATTAAAAATTGAACTTCTGAACTCTAAAGATTTCAAGTGAAATGTTGTCTAGATTCAAATGTAGATCACTTCTCAATATGGGGAAACCTCGTGCAATTGCATGGAAAATTGATTATCACGGGTAATGTGAGAACATAGCATATGAAAAGATGAGCATTAGCAGTTAAAATTATGAATTATATTCAACTCATAAGACACAAACCAGATTATATGAAGTTCTTTTCATTTAGTGAAATACATAAAATTCCAAAATAAGTTACAATGCATATGAAATAGGAATTGTGGAAAACATTAGTATTTGTTGCATCTTTTAATGTAATTGTTTCAAAAATCTTTATCCTTTATGTTAACATGAAAAAGTCTTACTGTGTTAATGTTTTCACATTTTAAGAGGATGGCTTAATTGGCTACTTAAAGGATCTGATCTGAGTATTTCCAGAAACTGACTTTAAATCATGGTATTTGAAAATAGCAAGTAGAATATACTTTACAAGTATATTTTCACACACTTTGTTAATTTATAGCACTTTCACTTACAATTATGCCTTGACACATGCATTCATACTGTATTTTAAACCTTTTAAAGCCAGAAACTGTTTTTCTTGCTTATCTTTGAACACATGGAACATAGTGTCACTGAGTACTGTGAATAAATGTATAGAACCATGGTTACATGATAATTACTTACTAGACTCCTGAAGGTATGTCAACATCGCCATAAAGCAGTAATCAGACAATTTTTAGTCAGTAATAGTAAGAAATTCCTGGTTTCAAAGTGGAACAGGGGTTTAGCAGGAGAGCAGTGTGCTGAAGGCCAAGTTAGTTAGATCTTTTATGTGTGAAATTTCATGGTGGGCTTGTAGTACAAGTGAATAGTTGTACCCAGGTAGGAAATTAAATTGTGTGCACACCTTTGGTAGGCCTCAGCAGTCACACTAGCCAGTTTGGAGTTCCAGTATCATCAAAGTACAATTAAGATTTTGAGAAAGAAAGAACCAGTGATTTAGATTCCTGTCTGGTAGCATTATGAAGTCCAAGTGGAGTTAAGGAAACTAGTTTAGAAAGCATGTCATGTCATCCAAGTTAGAGAGATGAAGGTTTGCATCAAGACAGTGGGACAGTGGCACTACAAGAGAAAAATGTTTAAGATAGTATACGTATACAATTAGTTACCCTTTACACTAACTAAAATGAAAGATGGTAACTAGTTGAGGAGAGGCCTTTTTACCCTTGAGTCTTTTTAGAGTATGCAGTCCCTGGACACGTGTATGTTACATGTTTTCATTAGGCTATAAGCATTGTGTTTTTGTTGTTGTTGTTGTTGTTGTTGTTGAACTGGGCATTGAACTCAGGACCTGGCACTTGCCAGGCAAGCACCTATTCTGAGCTATCTCCTCAGCCCTGGCAATAGGCATTGTTGATGTGGCTATAAATTACCTGCCATGGCAGGACATTGGGAGAAAAGAGACAAGTTTGAATTATCTGTGCTGTTTTTTCTGTAGTATGCTGTGCCCATGTTTTCTTTTTAGTATCAAAACTTGTTACAGTTTCCACCTTTTGTATTGAGATGTAGTGCTTATATCTAAAACAAATTTTAATCCAGTCTACATGTGAAAATATTCTGCTCAAGCCTAAAATAAGCCCACTCATTTTACTATGTTCTTAGGTCATTAATCCATTGATACTCTTATTTTCTTCATTCGGGTATTTTTCATTTTGCTTTCATGATACAGAAATAATCTGATTACTTAATGTCATGGTCTGTGTCTGAATGTCCTTCTAAAGCCTCATGTAGTCATAGGTGGGCTTTGCAATGGTGTCTGGATGTAGTGTGTATGATACTGGAATTGATTCATGGAACAGTGCTAAGCTCAAGGGTAGGAGGATTAAGGGTTTGAGTGCTACCCGCCTAAGAGTGTGGATAAGATAAAAGGTACAGAAAGACACCACTAGGTCTCTTGTTGCTTTTTCAGTCTTCTGTGTGACATGAGCTGTTCCTTTTCTGCAGTGCCCCTCTGCCATGTGCCACTCTGCCTTGGAAGCAAGCTGACTGTAAATTAAAACCTCTACAAACTGTAAACCAAATTTTTCCTCCTTTAACTTTGATTGTTGGGTAATTTTGTCTCAGCAATAAAAAAAAGTTACTAAGACAGAATTTTATACCAGAGAAATGAGGTCATTGCTATGACTATGTGATTCAGGAACCTTTAGGAACACATATGGGAAGAGTTTAGAAAGGTTCAGAGGTGCCAGCTGAAACGGGTGGGAAATTCTGATCAGAGCTCAGAAGACCAGAAGGCTGATACAAATCCTGCCAGTAAAGACTAGGCTCAGGAGGTTTCTACTGAGAAAAAGGACTGCATTACTTGTTGGACTCTAGGTGATGTGTGTTATGTTTAGCAGAAAGTTTGAAAGTTTCTGTTTTGCTGGTATCTTCAGATTTTGCCTAAGACTGAAATTAAGGGGAGTGGACTAATTAATCTAATAGAAGAAATTTCAAGACAGTGTAATGCTGAGCCAGTAGTAGGGTTAATGTTGGGGTCTTTTAGCCAGATTAATACTGAGAATCAAGAGCAAAGAGCCCAGCTGAATGGTATAAAACATTTTGAGTTTGGCCAGAGAAGAAGCTCCAGTAAAGGTGTGGACTGCAAAGATAGAGCAGAGGAGTTCTCAATTGCTGAGAATGAACAGGAGAACAGAAAAGATAGTCTGATGGTGTCACAAGAACCAGCAGAACTTCATCCTTTGCAATATAAAAAGACTTTGCTTTGAGAGTCACAGAGCACCATGTTCCCAGTGGTGCCCTAGGGAAGTTGTTCTTTGAGATTCATAGGCTCTGAAGCCCTACAGCCAAGAGGAAAGGAAGCCTGGCTGCTGCTCCAGCTGGCAGCAGACTTTGGAGTCATGCATGTGTGCTGATTTTAGGCGTATGCAGAATACAAGAATTGTAAGGTCAAGAAAACTTGCATCCAGATTTCAGAAGGTGACCCGGGAGGCCAGGCAGTTATGTCTCTGGAAGAGCAGTGTGTGAAGCTGTGAGTGTGAAGCTGAAAGTACAGTGGGCTTGGAGAAGCCAGGATGTAAATCATGTGAGGAAGACTACAAGGAGGGAGCAGAGCAGGCCCCAGAAAGAAGCTGTAGAAACTACAACCATCCAAAATGCTGAAGGAGTGGAGTTCCCCAAGCCCTTTGGAGTTCACAACTGGCCACAGATTACTGGGGATTTAATGTTTGCCCTGCTGGTTTTTGGACTTGCTTTATTCCCAGTCCTTGCTGTACCCCCCATTTGTAACTTTGGAATGAAATGTCTATCTTGTACCATTGAATGCTGGAAGTGTTTCACTTTTCATTTTTGCAAGAGCTTGCAGCCCAGACATATATCTCAGAACAGACTATGGACTTGAACTGTTCAGCAATGCTAAAACCGTTAGGACTTTGGCAGTTCTTGGAGATGGACTAAATGGTTTGTTTTGTTTTGTTTGTTTGTTTGTTTTCATAAAGGAATATGCATGAGTCTTTGCAACAGGGCTGAAATGTTATGATTTGTGTTTATATGACTCCCCCGGCCCCCCAAAGCCTCATGTGGTCACAGGTGGGGCCTTTTCAAAGTTAGCTGGATCTAGAGTGTGTGATGCTGGAATTAACTCATGGTACAATGCTAGGCTCAAGGGCTCTAGGATTAAGGGGGTGAGTGCTGCCAATCCTAAGTAACCTGGATAAAAGGGGCATAAAGAGGCTGATAAGGTCCTTTGCTGTTTTTGTTGTTTTTTTGTGTGCATCCTCTGCCATGTGTCATTCTGCTCTAGAGCCAGTCAGCAGTAGACTGAGATTTCTAGGACCTGTGAGCCAAAGAAACTTTTCCTTCTTTAACCCTGAATGTGGGGTATTTTTTCTCAGCAATGAGAAAAGTGAATAAGACACTTATTAATGCTACAGAAATTAACACCAATATTCTACAGATTGTACTATTATGATGATGAGGGGGAAGTGTATTTTAATCTACTATATAAAAAAGCACTTCTTGGGAACGTAAGAGACTTCATTCACTGAGCAATGAAGAAATTAAGCATTAAGCCCTTACCTGCCTCAAGGCCCCACCACAGGTAGCTAGCTTAGTTTGGTAAAGGAAGGAGCATACTTATTTGAGCTATGTTATTCCATAATTAATAATTCAAACACTTAATGATTTGCCAATATTACTAATAAGCATATCTAGATCTTTGAATCAGCTTTTGGCACAAGGGCTTGATGGTCAGAAATATTCATGAGAAGATTTTGCAGTCTATTCAGTTTCATCAGATACACTCATTACATTCATTCACTAATTTGGCTTTCAGAAATTTCAGGTATGGTGAAAGTACAAGCAAAGTACAAGAAGAATTCATTAGATGAAAGTTAAAAAAGCCATGTGTCAGTGGAATGTTGTCTTCTGTATGTAAAATAAGAGGTCAGACTGGCTTAAGCCATATGGAAATAGCTTATAAAATAGGACACCTAGTGATAACAGTCTCCAAAGTCCATTGATTTGGTGGCTAAATTATGGCTATAAAACAACTGAGTTCTTTCTCTTCAGCTCTTCTTGGTGTTGGCTTCTCCTACAGGCAGATGTCAGGACAGCAGTAGCACATCCAGGTGTCTTATCCAGATACACAGGCGTGTCCATAGGGACTGGCTCTTGGAATACTTTCTCTCAACAGAGGGAGGAAGCTTTTTCTATAGTCAGCAGACCTCCTACTCAGGGGCCAGAATTGGGTCCGTACTCATTTTAGTCACTGATAGGACAATGGATGCATCAACAGTCCGTTGACTCACATAGAGAATTAGTGGATAAAGAATTGCTTGCATAGATAGCCACAGTGCCCATTACAGTCAGTATGTGTGTGTGTAGTGGGGGGAGGGTTTAGTCTAATATAGCAAATTTCATTTTCCTTTATTGTTGATTCACTTATCCCATGTCCTGGGATACATAGGATATGAAAAAGAAACTAAGTAGAAAAACACAGAACACCTCCTGTAATGACAAAGGCTGATCTGAAGCTGGGATGAGTGAGAAATTCTGTACAGCTGGTGACTAGCATGTTGTTGCACTGTTACCGCATGCTATGTACTTTAAATTGATAGTAGGCATCAGTTATGCAAAATGCTTTGTAAGTTTGTAGACTTTGTTTCTGTTACAGCTCTCAAAGGCTATGTTTTATTATGCTATAAAGGAAATGATGCTTTTTTGTGAACATTTAATAATTTTTTTTTACTTTTAAAACTAGAACTTTTCTGGAAAAAGAAGAAAAGTTCAGCGACCACAGGTAAATTACTCCATTTTGCCTTCTGCAACAGATTAATTAGAATTATACCTTATTAATAAATGTTTCTCCTGTGCTTCCCATTCGTTCAGGCCCTGGTAAGATTTAGGACTGAAGAAAAGCTGGGAAGGATAAACTAATGTAGTTCAATTGGAGCTATAATTCCACTGAGTGCATTGAATGCAACAAACTAAAATAGGTTAAATATAGAAATCTTTATCCTGCTTGTACTGCACTCAATCTTAGCCAAAAGGCCAAGGAGTGATAGGAGACTATATCAACCACAGAATCCTTAAAAATAATAAGTCCTAAAGTCTCCTCGTGTTCCCCCTTGTACACAGTGATTAGCAGAATGCAAAAAAAAGTATCAGGATGACCTCAGCCAACCTCTGCTGAAAATACTGCTATATTAATTAGTTAATCTAAATAGTAAGACTCTATTTTTAACGGTAATAATGTAAATTTAAAGTGGGAGAAAACAAAAATTTGGGGGCTGCTTTTTTCCCTTGCAGCGCTACTGATCAAACCCAGAGCAGGTATTTTTTTCTCGAAGTAGTTGATCCCTCAGGATTGAGTTTCTCAGTACTGAAAGCTTAAACTAATCCTAAAAGTTTACTATTTGACTATTGATCATAAGAGTATTGTGTGTGTGTATCCTCTACCTATGGTTGTATTTCTAGATTTTTAAAGTACAAGATGATTCAGGAGCATTTTTTTCTTAGGCAAAAGAAAGAGATATTTAAGTCTTGCTATTTTATACTTTTGATTTACAATATAGTCACTATATATAGGTAGTTTTTAAAATTCTCATGAGAATAAACTTTTCATCATGCTGTTGAATGTTTTAAATATTTATAGTTCATTTAGCACTTTATCTGCATTAAGATACTTCAGAGTCTTATTCAGCAATTTGTGTTATTGTTTATAGCAGAACTATTCACTGGCTGAACTTGATGAGAAAATTAGTGCCCTCAAACAAGCCCTTCTCAGAAAATCAAGAGAAGCAGAGTCTGTCGCAACTCGCCACCTTCCATGAAAATCTCCTCTCCTTGTCATTTAGTTCTTTTTATGTACATGTGTGTAACTTACTCTGTAATTAATTAGATGGATATGTATTTATCAATGTGAACTTCTCTGTGAAGTCAAGGTTTATTTCATGAGTCTAGCTTGCAGCAATGCTTTGCAAGTATTCCAGTGGGTTTTGAAATTGTGAATGTTTTAAAAATAGAATTATTGAAAACTATCCTCTTCTGTTTTGAAATAGACATTTTGGAAATTTAAAAACTTAATTTGTAAGTACCTTTTTTTAGTAGACTACAGAAAAGATTTTTGAGATACTGGTATTTTAAAGGACTTTTTAATGTTGATCAACCAGTTTATTAGTTTAAATTAGTACTTTTAACAACTTAGTGAATTAAACTGAATTTTTAATGTGTATATATGCTTGAAATTTTCTTTTTCAGATGTCAGTGTTAATGTAAATAAATAATAATCCAACTTTATTCCTTTATTAAATGTGATCTTGAACAAGTTACTTAAATTTGTGTCCTAATTTTTTAATTGGTATAAGGGGAATGATAATAATAGAACCTACTTCATTAGTTTTTAATAGTCTTTTTTTTTTTTTATGGAACTGAGGATTGAACTCAGGCTCTTGTGCTTACCAGGGAAGCATTTATTCCACTGACCCATCTCCCCGGCCCCCCTACTTCATTAGTTTTTAAGAGGAATTGAGATTTTGAAACTGTCTCCGAAGAATTGCTCAGTAAATTTTAGCTATTGTTAGTGAATGAAATCTGGTCTATCTTTGGATAGCAGTGAAGATGTTACAAAGAAATTATATTGTCATAGTTGGAAATCGAACATTTACAAGGTACCACAAAAGTTATGTCCAGTGGTTTATGGAGCAGCTGTTTAGGTCAAGAATAATTTGATTGTGAGAATCAGAAAAGTAGCTAACATTGCCTGTAAACTGAGAACTGTTAGAAATGCAGAACTTAATTGAAAAATGTATAGCTAAACATCGAAGAAGCTGGAACATCACCAGCAGTGACTTGGTCTGTGTCTGTGACTGCACCTTGGCTCTGATCCTCTCTAGTTCTGTCTCAGTCATATATTTCCCATTTGTTCTCCTTTTCCCTGTGGGGTTTCTCCCTCCTTGTCTTTTTCTCTTATGGGAGTATACAGATTTGTGTGTATACTCTATCCTTTGAACTGGTTTCTCTCCATGTGCACTTTCCCACTTAAGGAGAAGTGTCATTCTTATTTCCATTTCCCACAGTTCTGCCTTTGACTAGCTTTGGTACAGACCCATAATCCAACCCTGTAGTATCTCACAACCCCAATAATAGCTGCTTACCCCCATCCTTCTGTCTCTTCTTTCAAACTGTTCCGAGATTAAATCTGAGACTGATGAGGCATCTCAACTAGTTGTGAGTAGGATGCTGGGGCAGGACCTACCTGTTCACATGAACTTGCAGCATACACAAAACCTTGTAATACAACTATGGGGACCTTGAAAATATTTACCAGGTAAATGAATGGGGATTCAGAATCATTCCCAAGAAGCTTATGTAGGCTAAATTGATTCTACCGTATTTCATTTCTGTAGAATGAATTCAATCTTCAAAATATTGCCTACAGAGAAGGCCAGCCAGATAGCTCAGTGGATTAAAGTGCCTGCTTAGGCACAGAGACTGGGGTTCAAGCCCTGGTGTGCCATGCCGGCCTCACTCCCACAGCGTGCTAGATGGTAATTGAGACTGGGTGTTGTGGCACTGGCCTGTAATCTCAGTGTTTGGGGGCTGAAAAGCAGGAGGATCACTGAGTCCAATCTGTGTAGTGAGACCCTGTAATATATATATATATATATATATATAGCTACAAATGCCAGCTCTCTAGTTTCCATCTGGTCCATCTGATCAGCATCCCACCAGAATGACATCTTCCAGGTTTACTGACACATTTTACTACCATTGTAACCACCAAGATAATAGAGGCAATAACATTAAAAATTGTCAGAAAAGGAGGTTGTCTTAGAGGTAGGGGGGAAAAACCTAGGAAACATACAGATGGTTTGTCCAGATCACTAATGCCATGAGTCAGTCTCATGTCTCCTGTGGCAACAGCAAAAATTTCTGTCGTCTGACAATCCTGGGGTCTTTCCATTATGAAGGTTTTTTTCCCATTGCTTTAGGCCTGCTCTTCTAAGGAACAGTAAGAAAGAGTCCTCCATTAAGTTCCTTCTGGTGCTAGCATTTTTTTTACCACTTGAGCCTGGAGCCTGCAGAAGAGGCCAGAACTCAATATATGTTGATATGAGTTGGCGCAGGTACTTGGTCAAGAGTAGGGTTGCTCTCATGATAACTGCCTGAGAACTTCAGTGGGCTTTCAGTCATTGTCTTTCTCAAGTACATGACTGATTGAAAGATAATGACAGGCATTTTTGTGGGATAAATTTGTTCTCTTAATCACCAAGCTTCCTGATGATTATTCCCTTAGGATTTTTGTTATTCAGCTCTTCATATCCCCATTGTCTCCTTCCTAATGGCCTTGTCCTCAAGAGAAAAATAAGGACAAGTGACTTAAAAGAGACTTAGTGGTAGGAATGAGAAAGCACTTCTTCCCTAGACTATCCCTCTGAACCCCTCCCCTCCGCAGGTCACATTCCAGTCTGTGGAAGTGTTTCACAAAAGGTTGGGCATCAACACTTGGTCTTGTGGGAAGGGGTTAGGCTCCGCAAGCTATTCTAGCTATTGCTTGGTACTCTCAGTCACTATGCTCTTGCAGCTTTTCAAAGTTAGGAATAAGGTCTCAAGCTGGTCTTTCTCAGCAGAAAAGAATTCTTTTTCTGGCTTCTGTACAATTTAGGCTACTTAAGGCTTTGAGCCCTTTTGTTGCTGGTTCTGTCTTACCTCTTTGGCTCTAGTGTCCATTGTTTTCTTTATGATTTAAAATCTGAGAGAAGAATTCATGTTCTCAGTTTGGGCCAACTGTCCCCTAGAACAGTTACCTCTGGCGCGACGGGTAAGGTTTTCAAGAACAGAAGTCCCATATATAGCCACACGTTTGTGGAATTAAGGACACTTCTAACAAAGCACATAGGCTAGGAATCCTACCTCTGATATAATTTAATCAGTGATTTAGACTGATTATTATACAGTTGGCCTTTATAAAATTTGCAATTGCTAAGAAATATTTTTTTTCAGTAACATTAACCAAAAATGTCTTATGATCATAGGGATAGTTACTATCTAGATTCATTGTAAATGATTTTATTTTGGGGTTTCTTTTCAAGATATTTTAATATTTTATCACTTTTAGTCATAGATACTTTTCAAAGGACAAAGAAAATTTTACCTTTTTGATCTACAAAGTGCGGTACAGGGTTTCAGGATAAATCCTGAGGGGACTTGACTGACCTTATCAGATACGCAAGTTACATTTCTTATTATATAGGTCTTGCTTTGTCTTGGTCTTAACCATCCAACAGAAAGGTATAAAAATGAGGTATAAGGGATGAAGCCATGTTAGTATGCTGGGTTGTAAAGGGCTCAGGTCAACAACTTCTGAGATTGCCAGTCAAGCAGATGACCCACTACTATTATGGACTACTGGACTATATTAGAATATTTTGCTAAATTCATACACCTAAAATATTTAAATGACAGTGGATACCCCTCTGACAAAACCAAACAAAGGGGATACAAATGAATGACCATTTTGTATCTGTATATTCAACATAGGATAGATATACAGCTACATTCTATATTCTCTTAATAAGATTTGTTCTAATAGTGTTTGTGGATGGATGTCATGTCTGCGTCTTGTACAATAAATAACCACTGAGACAACAATGTGCAATGTATTTACTATTGAAATTGTCCTACTGATCAGTTTTTAAACTATCTCATTGCTATTTGTTTCTTAAACTATCTCATTGCTATTTTTTAAAATTATTTTTTAAAAAAGAAAAAAAATTTTACCTTTTTTTCAGAGCTGGGGTGATGGAATCTAATGCCCATGAGGCAAGTGCTGTACCACTGAGCTACATCCCTTGCTGGAAAATATACTTTCTGAAAATGAATAAAACTCTTAGCCATTTCCAGAGGATTCCTTAGACTCATTAATCTTATATCATGAGATATTAGTGATTTATACTTTTTGTAACACCTTGCAATTATCCCAAGAATTATTTATTTTTACTAAGTAATAATTCCCAGCTATGAAGAAAAAAAAAAAAAGACTAAGGAAATGGAACAATGATTGAATCTCTTGAAAGGGTAGTACAATAAAGTAAATTATCACTGGTATATTACCCTTCAGTTTTCATATAGCCCAAAGTATTGTATCACCTTTCAAAAAGTATCCATGCTTTGGCTGGGGAGATAGCTCAGTGGTCTAAGTGCCTGCCTGGCAAATGCAAAGACCCAGGTTCGATCCCTGTTACTGCATGCCGTGCTGGCCATCAAAACTGAGCATGGTGGTAATGCCTGTAATCCTAGTGCTGTGGGGAGGCTAAGACAGGAGGATCAATAGGAGTCTGAACTGTGTAGGGAAACCCTGTATCAAATAAAAAAATAAGTAAAAAGGTATCCATGTTTTGGACAAATACCATCTTCAGAGTCATTTTCCCCGTTAGCTTTCAAAGTGTGTTGTTGAGAGTTAAGAAATTTTTTGGCTTTTGCTTTTAATGGCAAGTACTAGAAGAAAACAGGAATTTCTATCAGTTATTAAAGGGTTCTAAAGGTGAACACAAAGAGATAACTATTCCAGATGCTAATGATGAAACCTGGGAGTTGATTTTGTAAGCAAAACTCCAACCTTGCATCTCCAGATGCATATTCTAGGTAAGCATTATACTCAAGAACGAGGGAGTGACCATATATTTCCAAGGACAACAAAGAAATATGGTATTTTCATATAATCGCCCAACAGGAAGGGCTTAACCCTACAACATTTTATGACAAGGACCTGGACCATTTCAATTTGCTTAAGGATGACAAGTTTTCTTCCAGCTTTTATGATATCCCTCCCCTCATCC
>NDGN011116286.1:0-12624 GCA_002564285.1 Tympanoctomys barrerae | reverse complement strand
GGCTCTGGGGGCTGGCACCATGACCTGGCCAAGGTCCTGAGCCAACAGCAGAACCAGGTCTGGGATCCTACCTTTGTTTGGCGCCTTGGCCAACCCTGGGATTTATGAAACCCAACAGAAAATATCAAGTTTGCACCTATTACGCACACACACACACACACACACACACACACACTCAGCAGAAGGGGGCTTTGCAGAAGAGGACCTTTTCATTTCCAGGCAACCCTGCAGAGTTCCAGTCATGGCTCAGCCAAATAGGGTCAAAGTGTAGGGGAGAGGTGCTGGGGGGGCTTCGCCTCACACGCCCACTCGTGCGCCCCTCACGCACGCGGCCCGTGCACACCTTGCCGGCTCGTGGCCCACGGTGGCGCATGCTTCCTCTGTCCTTCCAACACTCTGGGGGGCGGAGGCAGGAGCACTGCAAGTTCAAGCCCAGCCTGGGTGACACGGTGACTTAGTGGGACCCTCTTTCTTAATAATAATAAAATCAATTACAAAGGTGGGCCGCGGATGCAGCACAGCACAAAGGCCCTGGGTTCAATCCCAGACCTAGAAAAAGAAAAAGGCCTGATTTCCACTTTTCTCTCTCCTTTTCTACCAAACTCATGATCACTGGGGGGCAGGCCCCGTGGGCCTGGTGTTCAGCCCTGGGAGCCCTCGGTGTGCCGCTGCAGACAGCCCCAGCCCTGTCCCTGTGAGCCCCTTGCCCGTCCCTCTGTCCTGCCTCGAAGTCCTTGGGCTCCAGAGTCACCATGCTGGGACCCTTTATGGCCTGGGGAGCGGCCACCTTCCCCCATTTCTGAAGGGGGCGCTTTGGCCTTCTCCAAAGGATTCCTGGTTTCGTTATGGAGGTGGCCAACACCACAGAGGACTGGGCACCTGGGCAAGCGGGGCCCGGGCTTCCTGTCCTCTGTGGATCCGTGGGTGCCCAGCCGTGCACCCACATGCGTCCAAAGCCCCTTCCTATCCTCAGCCAGCAGGCGCATCTGGAGACCAAGGCGGGGAAGCGGAGCCTGAGTTGGGGCTGTCTGTGTCCCTACAGTGCCCCTGGGCCACCGTGTGCCCCAAGGACTCCCTGATCTCGGGCACTGCCTGTGCCAGGCTCTGTCTCGTCGGTCTCTCTGCCGCATTCATTGTTGGGCCCAGCAGGAGTGACTGCAACGCCGGGGGCATCGGCCTCCTCCACCCCTAAGCACGTGTTTGTTCATTGGCTTTTGAGACAGGGTCACACTATGTAGCCCAGGCTGGCCTCAAACTCACAGCGACCCTCCCGCCTCAGATTCCCAGGTGCTGGGATTACAGGCGTGCACCACCCTGTCCAGCTGAAAACGGCCTCTTTCTCCAATTCTCCTGTAAGTGTCCTACGGTCAGTATCCTCCTCCTTCCTGCTGGAACGATCCACAGATTCAGGGATCAAATCTTTGTAGCCAGCACACAGGAAGGAGATCCACAGCAGTGCTGGCTGGAAGGGACAGGCCACGGTAAGCCCCGAGTGGAGCCAATTACAGGAAAAGGTGGTGCCTGTGGGCCTGGGGCATGGTGGCTGGTGGCCAAGAGGCGTCATCCACACAGAGGAGGGGTGAAAGTTGCTGGCTCTGCCTCAAGAGGGGCAGAGTGGCCTCGAGGGAGGCAGGCATGGGTATAAGTGGGAGGCCGAGGCCCTGGCCTTCAGAAGCGCGTCACCAAAGGCACACAGAGCCCTGGTCCTCAGATGGTGGATTATCTCCATGTTAGTGCAACAACCCTAATTTACTGTGGTTAAACTCTAGCAAGGACCCAGTAGGAAGGTTTTGGAGTTTCAGGTTTAAGTTTCTTTTTGAAAAATCAATTCCATTTCTAATGAAAATTAAATTGTCCTTTAAGTATTGCTGTAATCCCAGCACTTGGGAGGCTGAGGCAGGAGGATTGCTGTGAGTTACATGGCAGCCTGGGCTACAGAGCAAGATCCTATCTAAAAGGCAACAAAGCAAACAAAAGATCTGTTGGAAAGGCTCACTATGCAAGTATGCCCGCCTGGGGAAGCCATATTCTGAATAAAAAAATTCAATCAAAAGATGCTATCTACGCCGGTATCACATTCTTATAGGATTACATAATAAAATCTGTAGAAAGAAGGATTATTCCAAAGTCTAGTGACTAAAAGGGAATGAATGGAAACTCCTGTGCAAAATGGACAGAGTGGAGGCCCGTGGTCCCTCCGGGGTTCTGTTTACATGACCCTCCATTCAGTGAGTGACTATTGAGCCTCCAGCCAATCTACCCCATGGCTGTGGATTCAGTTGATTAGGTGCTGCGGAAAGCTCACAGATATTTTTGTCCTCTAATAAAAATGACTTGTTTCTTTGTTTATTTATTTATTTATGTGGTGCAGGGTCTTGTTATGCAGCTCGGACCCATAGAGATCCTCCCGTCTCAGCCTCCCCAGCACTGGGATTATAGGTTTGCACTACCACACCCAGACTCGGTGCAGGCTCAGTACGCCTGGGGGCGGGGCTGGCGTGGCATGTGGCGCCAGGATCCAGCCATGGTCCCTGCACGCTTACCTAAGCAGGTGCTTAGTCTGCTGAGTTAGCTCTCCGACCCTCTCTCCACCTGATCTCCATGCTGGGAGGATTAAAGGCAGATGAGACAAGAGCAGGGTTTTCAAATCCTGATTTGCATCAACATCCACCTTGATATTCAGATTAGCACCCCTCAGTGTTTACGCCTCCCCACTCCCAGGTCAGCTAGGATATCAGAGATGCAGAGCAGATGACTCGGACCAATCTCGGAGGTGGGCGCAGGGGCCCTGTGGCTGCTGCCTAGCAGGGGGCGCCACCTCCCAAGGATTCGCTCCATGGTGACAAAGTATGGTGCACAGACCCGGGTGCGGGCAGGATGAGAGTGGCCTGGGGCCTTGGGACCACCATATGTCACTGAGGAAAACGGCAGAGGAGATAGCTTTGGGGTAGCAAAGTTGTTCTTGGGGACAAAAGCTGGCGTGCTAGGAGAGGCCCCAGGTTCCCACAGCAGGCTGAGTGACAGGGACCGTCCCTACTGCATTCTGGCTGAAGGCTGGGAAGGTCCCCCAGGAGGACGGGCACTGCAGTCCCATCAGGGCTACATGAGGAGAAGGCCCCAGCGCAGGGACAAAGCTGCCCACCACGGAGGGATGTATGTGCTCCTCACTTGGGGATTTTTTTTTTAAAAAATGAAATGCTGAAAAAGAAAGGACTAAATGCTCACAAGATGGGACTGTATTTTAGAAGGGCCAAGGCCTTCTGGATGATATTTTTAAAATATCACACTCCTGTTTGGGTGTGAACCGGAATAGGATCCCGGAACTAGGACAACAGATGCCCTTATCTTAAAACTTTCTCCCGTGCAGTCACATTACTGTTTTGATGCCAGCTTTATAAGATTCAGGGAGGGCGGAGTTGGAGGTGATTCCAACTGCACACTTCATAACCTTATTATTATTATTTTTTAACTCCCAGGACGGGGGACTGAACTCAGGGCCTTCGCACTGAACAGCACTACCAGCCCTTTGCGTTTTTTACTTTCAGTTGCTGTGCTGTCAGGGTGACCCGGCATTTTCATTCTCCTGCCTCAGCCTCTCAGAACGCTGGGGTTACAAGCACGTACCTCGGTGCCCACCGTGATCCGTGTTTTCCGTCTGGAGTTTCACCAATAAGCCTGACACAGCAACTAGAAAAAACACAGCCGGTGCGGACCGTGCCGGCTGCGGGAGGGAGCTCAGTCACCTGGCTCAACTGTTTCGTGTGTTCTGCGAGAGTTCTCTGCCCAGCTCAGCTGAAAGCCCGTGTCCTTTGGTCCCTTGGAGTGACCACTTCTGTCCCTTGGGATACCTCCAGGACTAATCAATCCCCCGAGCTTCACCTGGCCCCGGGGCAGCCACTGATAGAAAATCAAATTCCAGAGACAGCCCTAGAGCCTCCCTGTCCCTAAGGCCGAGGCTGGTTCCCGGGTGGGTGAAGCTGCTGTCCCCTGACGTTGTCCCCAGGGACCTGCAGGGGAGGAGAGGCTCAGCGCAGACCGGCGTCCTCCAGGAACCGCTATGTGGATGGAGTTCGGGACCAGGTGCAGGGCCGCTGAGGACGCGAGTTCGGTGACAGAGCCAGCGGCTGCCGAGCGAGCGAGCGACTGATGGGGGCCCCGTGGCCCCCGCTCCGTCCGTTCCCCGCGGAGCCCAAGGGGTCCTGACGCTCCCTAACAGGCTCTCACGAGGGCTCTCCAGCTGCGGCCAAGCACCGAGTCACGTCTCACGGAGAGTCCTGAAGGTCACGTCGCACGTCACGTCTTGGGGTCTCCTGAGTCCTGCCTACAGGGGCTGCACGTGAGTTCCAGCACGGAGAGTGCCCCTCCCCCCAGGTCACCCAACACAAGGGCGGGTGCCCGCACCACAAGCCTCGTGGTGCCCGCAGGAACTGTGCGGAGACTCTGAGTGACAGGAAAGTGATTTTTCTCGGCAGAGATAAAACCCTCAGCATATATGGCTTGGATCACCTTGGCAACGCTGAGCCCACTGAAAGTTGGCAGGGACCACAGAGGTACCTTAATCTTAAAAGCACAGAGGACCCAACTGCTTCTGCAGCACATTCATTTGGAAACCATGACTATGAGATCCTCCTGACTCAGCCTCCCAAGGAACTGGGATTATAGGCTGGTGTCTTCATGCCTGACCTCATTTGTTTCTTTTTAACAATGAAACATATTATAAGCAAAATGGTAGGTAGGAAGGCTTAAAACACTTTGCCAAACGCAACACTTTAGAGCACTCCAGGTTCACTAAGCATGCAACGTTGACTCATTTAAACAACTGCTTTAAATTTCTCCTATGACAAAGATCCTATAACACAGGCTGGGCACATTCTACTGGAGGTTCAAGGGGATCATGTGAGACAAGATAGCGAAGATTCCTCAGAAGCTGTAGGGCATTCACCAGCAATGCACTCGGGCCATTGCCAGGCACCTGCTACCTGAGGCGCTGAGCTTCACCAGGTCACCTGCTTCCCACATCTCTGTCCCTGTCCCAAGTCATCCCCTTTACCCACTTACCCCCCCCCTTCATTTCAACAAGTTCAAGCATCTGCTAAGGAACAAAACATCAAGGTGTTTTAGTTGTCAAAACTTTGCTGTCATCGAAACTAATGATTTGTGTGCATTAAAAGACATTCTAAATCCTTTTTTTTTTTTTGGATACCCGGGATCAAACTCAGGACCTTGTGCTTGCCAGGCAGGTGCTTAGACCACTGAACTACCTCTTCATCCAAATGCAAGAGAATATCTGCAAATCATGAATCTGCTGAATGTCCAGGGTTGGTCAGCTGTCCCATTGCTGGGACAAAATACCTGATGCCCACAGGGTAAAGGAGGAGTGTTTGGTACGGCTCACGACTCCAGGGGATTCCGTCCATGGTCAGCTGCAGTAAGGCAGAAACACCCTGGCAGAAGGGCGAGGTGGAGCTGCGCTGCTCAGCTCGCGGTGGCCAGAAAGCAGAGCAGGGGACAGTGTCAGAGAGGAAAGGCCTAAGGACCAGAAGGAGTCGCCAGGTTCACACTTCTGTGACCCACCCAGATTACTCCAAAGTGTCCTTTACTAATCTCTAAAGTGTCTCTCTCAGGCCAATCAAGCTGACAATCCGGCCTAAAGTTTGTACTATTGTATAAAAAGGACTGCCGTAAGCCACCTACAGAAAGATGGGAAAACTCAAAACAGGCAGAGACTGGGTTAGACATTTCTACGCAGAATAGCCACTCAAACAAATGACAAAGGAGTACACGAAACGGTGTCCAGCGTCCCCGAGAAGTGAAAGTCAGAACTGCGGCGAGATATCACTCCCAGCCTCTAGGATGGAAAATACCTGTTGGCACGCGTGGGGCAAAACTGGAACCTTCCTACACTGCTGGTGCCTCTGTGGACGGCAGTCTGGCCATTGCTCAGTGAAGCGGACACAGAGGTACCAGAGGATGCCCAAGTCCCTCTCCTAGATGTCCACCTAGAGTAAAAACATGTTCACACGTGAGTGTTCATACTGGCGTTATTCACAAAAACCAGAAGGCGGAAACCACTGAAGCATTTGCCAGTGGATGAATGGGCGAACAAAATGTGGTCCATCTGCACAAAGGAATATTATGCAAGCACAAGGTCGCGAAGAGCCGATCCACAAGGTGAATAAAGCGTCAACACGGAATTCTAGGTCATAGAAGCCAGACCCTATACGCTACAGATTCTATTTTTATGGAATACCCGAAATAGCTAAATCCATGGAGACAGAGGCTAGATCAGAGTTTGTTGGCAGCAGAGGGGAGGGCTGATGGGGAGTGACAGATAATGGGTATAAGGTTTCGATTTGGGGTGATTTTATTTATTTATTTGTTTATTTATTTTAGGGTGATTTTAAGTGTTCCCCAAAGACCCATCACTGAGGGTTTAATCCCCAGAGCTGTGCTGTTCAGAGGTGTCCAGGGGCGGGGCTTGTGGGAAGAAAGCTGGGTGGCTGGGGGTGTGGCCTAAGGAAGTAAACGGACCTGTCCCTGTGCTTCCTGCACAGCAGGAGGTGGACAGAGCGCCTCCACAGCTCCTGTCACACTGCACTGTGCTCTCACACGCCCAGAAGTGACAGAGCCATGTCACCATGTCTTAAACCATGAGCCCAGATTAATCTTTCCTCTTTTGGGAAAAAAAAAAAAAATGTGTTTTTCAAAACTGGGGATTGAGTCTGAGCCTTTACACTGAGCTACCTCCCTAGCTCTTTTTTAGTTTTTATGTTGAGAAAGGGCCTTGCCACATCGCTATCTGGCCAAACTGGCCTTCAGCTTGCCGTCCTCCCGCCTCAGCCCCGCAGGGGTGCACCACCACACCAAGCTTGACTTGCTTAGCTATGTATTTTGTTGTAGTGGCTGCCGGCCACCTCACACGGTGATGAAAAGCTCCTCGACCAGATGGCTACATGACACTGAGGTCACCAAGGGCCACTCAAGTATATATTTAAAATGGAAAAGGTGGACAATTATGGGATATGTATACTTTACCACAATAAAAATACTGAACTCACAGGTATTAGAGGAACATGTGGGTAAATCATTTTTAATGGATTTCTAGTGGTGACCTGAAATGTCTTGCAACTGTCAAAAAGTCACTGTCACATCTCTTGAGAGCTGTCTATTTGTGTTTTTTGGTCATATTTGTTCAGAGACATTTTTAGAGATATGTAGTGCTCCACAGTCTGGATGTACTTTTTATTTCATTCAACTACTTTCCTACTTATAAGCATTATGTAGCCTCCAATTTGCCTTCAGGAAGGACCTTGAAACAAAGACATCTAGCAACATGAACCCACAAAGTGCTGAGGTCTTTTTCTAAACATTATTTGGCACTAAAAGTAACAAGGAGCCTTTGGAGCAATGGCTGATTCCAGGGCAGGCACAGAGGCAGTAGAAGGAGATCCAGGAAGTCAGGAAGGCCTTATGACATGGAGGGGGACAGTCAAGGGACATGGGAGCTCCCCTGAAGAGGTTCATGCTGGGCCAAGTGTAGGACAATCTGAGCATCAAAATATGGTCATAGAAAAAGTACAGTGCATTGAATAAAACACAAATCCATGAGTCCAGACAGACAGACAGACATAGGGAGAGGTGGGACACCTCTTCTTGAAAGTAGAATTCCTCCCGACCAGCCAAGGTACAATTAATGACAAAATTGGGAAATCCTTCTTTGGCAACTCGATAGTCACGATTAGGCAAGAACCATCAATGGACACTAGAGCTAGCAACTGAAAATGGGACAGGAAAGGCGATGCCTACGTCCAGCGGCTCCTACAGAAATGCCGAATGCTTAGGAAGGGGGAAGTAAGTGCTTCCTCAAAGGGGAAACTCGGCCATGGCACACAAGGTCCTTATGCCGGTCACAAGGGCGCGTGTCACCAGGAAGGGCATGGGCCGCGGACGCGGCACTTCTGCCAAGCAGCTAAATCTGCATCAGATCCACAGGGGAGCTTGGACAAACTGGAGCAGGAGGGGGCCTCACGCGGGAGCGGGCCTGGGTGCCTGTGGCAAAGCCTGAGGTCCCGAAAGAAGAGACAAAGATGGAGGAGCAGCTTCAGACCCAGATGGAATGCAGTCGCGGCTGGGGGCCTTCCTCCCTAAAAGGGTGCTGGAAATGCAAATGAATTCTGATGCTTGGCTACAAGTATTGCGTTTGCATTGATTTCCTGAGGTTGGAGGTTTGAACTGTGCCTGGACAAGCTGGCCAGGACCCGGGCTCCTTCCAGTGGACATCTGCATGGCCGCCAGCAGAGGGCGCCCTCCCGGGGCCTCGCGGGCTAGAGTCACATAGCTCTGCCTTGCATGCGCTGGCTGCACTTTTCAGGAAAGTTGCATGCCACACATACTTTTCCTTCCTTTATGGACAGGCTTGATGAGTCACGTTTTTCAGAAGTCTGCAGGGCCACGAGACTCAGGCCTCACCAGCTGCCTAGATCCAGGAGGCTCTGGGTGTAGCCGGCGAGCACAGGTCCAAGGGCACTGGGTTTGTGGCTCTCAGCCTGCAAGGGAGCGGTGCCCGCTGCGAGTGACACCCTCTGGGCACAGACCCAGGGCTGCTGGCCCAAATCATGGGGAACAGCCCGGGGAGGCTGGGCTCTCGTTTACAAGGCCCCGTGCTCCTGGCTCCAGGCCCAAGCCCTCCCCAGGGCACCAGGCCCCATTTGTCTCTAAGGCCTGGCCTAGTCAACCCCTTCCTTTTCCTTGTCTCCCTGCAGCCAGCCTCTCTGAGCTTCAACATGAGAGGCAACCCCTGTGGCTGCCTGGAGGAAGTGTCCCATGTGGGTGACTGGTGAGGAGGCCCAAGATGGAGATCAATGGGGTGTGCCTTAGGGGCTTTTGGGGGACTAGCACCCACTAGGAAGTTAGGGGACAGCAGTGGGTAGAGCTGAAGCAAGGCCCTGGAGAATCCCTGTGTAGAGTTCCTGTGCTAGGAGCAGCCACCTGCTCTGTTCTGGGTGGCCACAGAGATAGGTCCTGTGTCCCAAGGTGACCAGCCCTCTGGGGCAGGCCAGCTCTGGAACTTACAGGGCCTGACCAGGGGCTGGGTGGAGGAGATCCAGAGGGAGCATAGGCTGCCCTCAGCCAATGTGGAGACTTTGGCGAAGGAGCCGTCCCCAGGACAGCGGAGCGGCTCCCAGGGCCCGAGCTCCCCAGATCCGTGTTCTTCTTTAACAACCGATCTTTCGCCCCTTAGTATGAGGAGCCCACAGTGCAGCCCCGGCGTCCTGCGGGAGGTCACAGGGGCTCCCGGGCAGAAGAGGGCACCCGAGCCGAGCTCACCCTCAGGACGCAGGTCTTCCTTGTCTAGGATCAAAATTCAGCCCTGCAGGCCTTGGTCCCTCACGCTCCCAACCTCAGCGTCCTGCCCATGCCTCTGAGCTCCTGGGCCTTCTCCTCCCCAGGCAGGGCAGGAGCCCCAGAATGGAAGGACCCCCGTGAGCTGGTTTGTGCAGGAAGAAGAGAAAGCTGAGCAGGGGGCCAGAGGAGGCCAGGCAGGGTGGGCAGTGATGTCCCACAGTAGGATGAGGTGCTGGATGCACAGCCGACTGTGGAGGAGACCTGAGCTGTCACTGCCCTCACCCCCAAAAAGGCTTCTGTGTTGCTACCCGCGGTGGCTCCTCCTCCGGGGCTGCTTGGGGAGGGGCTCAGGCGCAGCTCCAGATTTCCCTGTCCCCTTTCTACCTCTCCTCCCACCACCACTTCCTGTGTCAGGCATCTCCTCCTGCCATGTGTTGGGGAGGCCAGGGACCACCCTGGGGTCGCCCATCACCCTGCGGGGACCTCTTCCTGTCCAGCAATGGCACCAGCCCTGCAGACCCTGCAGCCCCCTTCAAGGCAAGGGGCCAAAGTAGCCACGTCAGGAAAGAAGGTCCTGGGCCCACCCTGCAGGGAGCATGGGACAAATCTGTCACTGTGACCCAGGCTCTGAGCCACACGCCTGGCGCCCCAGGGCTCAGGGTGCCCCCAGGGCCCCTGCAATGCCTGCCTGTCACCCCTCACTGTCCTGCACAGGGGCTCACCCCTGACCCCTGCCCAGCTCTGTGGGGGAGGCCGAGAGGCTGTGGCTGTGCCCCGATTTCCACAGAGCCCTATGCCCTGCGTGGCCCCCCGTTTTTCCTTGCCCCATCCGGGTGCCAAGGGCTTTTGTTACTCATCTCTGGGTTCCCTGCCAAGCTCCCACTGGCGCCTCACCTTTAGACCCCGGAATAGATAACCACAGCCATATAATCCGGGCACCAGTTGCTTCTGTCTTCTGTCTGCTGAGCAGACACTCAAGCACCCCGACTCACACACAAAGCACACGGCTGGCCTCAGGGATGGCCTCGGAGGGTGGGTGAAGTGGTCTGCCGTGGCCGGCAGCACCTCCACCAGGCCTCGGCCTGGGACCGGCCTCCTGCAGCCTGGCCCACCCCGTGGCCACTCTGGCTAGAGGAACAATGGGCCCCATTGATGCCCGGCCGGCAAGTGCCCGCGCTTGTTCAGTGGGACAGGCCAGGGCAGGGGCCCGCAGCCCCAGGAAGCGCTTGGCATGGAAACCCGAGGCTCTGAGACTCCAAATTAAAGTCTTAAAGGCTCCAACTCATTCTTCCCCACACAGCACAAAAGCTTCAGCACTGTGTGGGAAAACACACTTTTATTTGAAAAATAAACTCTACTTGCTGGATATAAAGGAAAGGCTGTCTGAGCCCTAAGGCTGAAAAGCTGGTGTGAGAGGGACCCAAGAGCCACAAGAGAAATAAATTCCGAGGAACTCATTCCATCGCCAACAGCTTTCCTGGGGGACCCGCAGGCGGAGGTTGGCGGGTAGGAAGGGAAGGCCCGTTCCTTTCTGGCAGGACCTGCATGCTCTAATTGGCCTCAAACACAGGATGAAGCTTCTAGAGGTTCAAAGTTCACGTGCCTCGGCATGGCCGCGAGCGAGTCTTGGCAAGCCGAGGTTCCCCAAGTCTACCCTTCCACACCTCTGGCCTAAACCCCGTGGTTCCCTCCAGCCAGCTCCCTGTGCACCGCCCAGACCTGCTCGGCCATCTTCCAGTTCATCTGCCACCCACTGCCCCTCACTGGGGGGCATTTTCCAAACTGGAAACTGTTCCCTCCACTAATGCCACAAAATCACCGTAGGGTCAGCAGAAGCATGCTCAGAGGACAGAGTGGAAAAGAGAACCCGGTCCAGGGTAGATATCATTTCATTAGAAAAGAAAAGGGTTTTGGTTAGGTGTGTACACAACTGGAGTACAACATCAAGTGTATTTCTCCCAAGTTTCCAGAGCAGGGTGTTTTTAAACTGCTGCTGTGGTGAAGTTGTGTGGCCTCGAATGCCGTGGCCAGCCGGCGCTGTGCTTGTGACCTAGAGTAGCCTCTGGTGTAACCCGAGGAGTGGCCGTTCAGGCCAGCAATGGTCAGCTCTTTTTTCCTCTCCCAGCAGGACAGATAATATCCCAATGCCCAGCATGGTCACTGCACGTGGACAGCTGCCCACTAAGACAACTTGTCACTCACTGCTCAGTGGGAGTGGGGCAAGTCGGCCAGATGCCACCTTGTCTCAGTCTCCAGAGCCACCGAGGCATAGTCATGCGATTCAGGAAGACAGCTGCTTCCAAGACGGGCACCTGTTGCGCCTGGTTCCAGCGCTGCGTGCTCCTCCGCGATGCACTGTGTGACCATGTCGCCTCCCAAATGCATCTAACCTGAGTACCTCTGCAGGTCCTTTGGCATCCGCGAGAAAGGAGAAAAGGAGCGGTAGGCCTCCGCCCCTCCCAGAGAGAAGACAGGAGCCACAAGGTGTCCTCTGCGAGTCCCAAGTCTCAGGAGCTTCCCATCTGCCTCAAATACACATGGTGACAGTTACAGCTCAGAGCAGGGGGAGGCTGCGGAGGAAAGGCTTTCTGGAGAAGGCAGGGCTGACCGGGGTGTCAGAGGAGCACATCTATGTCCAGGTCAATTTCTGTGGCCCTGTGCTCGCTTAGGCTGCTGCTATACTAAAACTGAACAGATTTCAGTGGCTCTCGGCTGCCCTCTCTAAGTCTCCCCTGACTCCTCTGCGGGCAGCCAGACCAGCTCATTGACGTGAAAGTCACTCCCCAGACGACATCCCCGGGCTCCCTATACCGCGCGCTCGAACCCAGGATCCAGACCTTTCCTGCCCCACTCCGGCTCGGAGTTGCTGACCTGCTCAGAGGGCTCAGAGAATGCTGGCACTGCCACCCCCTCTGCCAGGCATGCCACACAATGCCATGCATGTCCACGCCATCCCTGCTCCCGTCTCCCTGTCCGGGAAGTCTCTGCCGACTTCCTGCATACTACAGTCCCCGCTACCCTGCTCCTTTGCCCTTCGTGGTTCTAGCCCCTGGCACCACGCGTGTTTATGCCTGGGGCATCTCTTTCCCTGTCCCCTGGATGTAATCCTGATGGGGTCTGAACGGATTCCGTGGATGTTGGTCCTGCTTTGTCATAATGTCCTTCTTTGAAGCCGTGCTTAGGGAGGACATCCCCTAGCAGGCAAAGCCCAGGTAAGGGCGGGGAGATGGCTCAGTAGAATAAGTGCTTGCCTGGCAAGTGCAAGGGCCTGAGTTCAAT
>NDGN011116268.1:0-14932 GCA_002564285.1 Tympanoctomys barrerae | reverse complement strand
TCTCCTCCCCGTTCCTTTCTCCTCCTCTTCCTCTTTTTTTTTTCCAGAACTGGGCATCTAGCTCAGGGCATGCACCAAAGGCAGCTCTACCACTGAGCTGTGTCTCCTGCCCCCGAAGTGCTAAACACTTCAGGAGCTGCTCGTTGAAACTTTCTACCTCAGTCCCATTATTGGCCTGGTCTTAGCCGTGCTGTAATGAGAGATACCCTTGTGACATGAGAGAAGGCAGGTTGCAGTTGCCGCCCAAAGGGTGCACAGAGCGCAGCTTCAGTGAGCCATGTGGCAAAGGCGAGCTCCTGATTATTTCCAAGCTTCCTGGTAGGTCTGAAGATGGTGAGGCTAACTGCGTGGGCAGAACTGTAGCTCCACCTCTGACGAGCAGCAGCCCCTCACATTCTGTGGCGACGCGTGCTTATTTGCAGGCAGTGTATCCGATCTGATGATGCTGGTGTCATTCTGTTAGTTTGTTCACCCGTCAGATATCCCTGGAAACCACAGAATACAAATTGTCCAAAAAAATGTACAAGTTAGAAATCCATATAACCCCAGATTTTTTTTTAAAGATTCTCCGATCTTAAAATCTCTACATCACAGGGTTACCTCAGATGCTAAAATGTTTGAAAGTAAATCAAATTAAAGGCTACATTTAACATCGACGATGCCTTGGCTTTTGATTCGTGTCTTGAACCACCCAAGGTATTTGGGGATTATGTCCAAGGCGTGTCTTTTCTGGGGATCATGCCCCTCTGCCTGTGACCCCGGGGTGTCCTGTCTCTCACCCTTGTGCCCAGTCCCTGTTTCACGGCCACCCTGTTAGAGTCAGATTTGATCGGAAGAGGCAGTGTTCAGGAGGACCCAGGAATGTGCTTGCGCAGCAGCGGCAGAACCTCATTTTCTTTCCTCGGCGTCCTCCGCTGAGATTCCAAAAAGTTATGGCAAACAGGACAATGTAATCGGCACTAAGCAGGTTGCTAATTTAGGGAAGAAATAGCAAGTAAAAATAAAGAACAAGAATAAATGCCACCCTAGGCTTCCAGTTTAGATTTTAAACACTGGCTGCATTTTTTCATTTAGATGATTTTGTGGTTGATTTGATCATTTTAGAAAGTACTGGGCCATTTTAAAGCATTTCCCAGCTCTAAAGGCAGATTGATTTTGGTCTGTTATTTTTTTCTTGCACAGAGCTATTACTTGGATAATACATTTTTACAGATGTGTACTAGACCTTGCGATAATGTGTGAAAATATTCGTTTCCTGCATTTTCTCCCTTTTTACCTAGCGCTTAGAGAGCCCTCCTCTCATGCCTGGTGCCCCCAATTCCCGGCCCGCTCCCCGCTCCTTGCTGCTCCAGCAGCAGCTGCCTCTGCTGGGAACTGCCTGGAATGCAGGCACTCAGACCCCCTGGCCCGCGCAGCCAGAGTCACACTTGCGTGAGACCCCCAGTGGAGTCCTGTCTCCCACCAGCAATTTTTCAGGACCCGTAACCCATGATTTGCAAGAAACTTCCTTCAGCACCTTGAAATTGAGCCCCGGGTTACCCTGGCGTCCCTTACCACTGACCTCTAGAAAGTCCTGGGCCACTTTCCACTGTACGGGTTTAACTTTCTATCCTGTGGACCCTGAGCTTGTGCTGCAGTGTAATACTGCATGGCCTGGGTGCGTGCATTTGTGCCCTCTTTCTAGTCCAGCCTGTCTCCTGCTGTAGAGCACTGCGTCTCCCGTCCGCCATCCCCACGAAGCTCCCCCTGGTCTGTATCCCACAGTGCCCTGCCCACGCACTGCTAGGTCCTTTTATGACCCGGAGGCATAAGAAAGCAGCTTCGCCACCCCAAGCCGGGGACTCAGTCTGTCTCATCTTCCAGGTGACCTGTGTCTTCAGCAGCACGTTTGTCCCCAGCCTCCACTGTGGGCACCTGTCCCTCCTGAGGACAGCCCCAGCCCCTGCACATCCTTCTCTGGCCCCTGCCATCACACCACCTGCGTCCACAACACAAGCACACTCTGCACACTAGAAACTGGTCTGCATCTGCGGGGAGACCACAGCTCTCCCTCCTTGCCCACCCAAGGAATCGGGGGCTGGGCCATCAAAATGAGAGGGAGGCCCGAGTGCGGCAGGCCAGCCTTAGTTCTAGTCCTACTCACATTACTTCATGGTGCTCCATTAATCTTACTAGGCCTCTTTTTTCCCTAGCAACTGAGACTGAGCATGGTGGCACATGCCTGTAATCCCAGCACTTGGAAGGCTGAAAACAGGAGGAGCATTACGAGTCTGAGCTGTGTAGTGAGACCCTATAGACCCTGTACTAAATACATTTAAAAAAGAAAAAAAAAAAAAAAAGGCCAGCTTTCCCAATACAGGTGTCAATGCGTGTTCCTCAGGCACCCACTTTTACTGTACAGCTTCCTTCCTGACCAACAGTTTACCTGTATTCTGTTGATTCTTTGATCTTGTTCACACACCTCATTTCTCTTCAGCTTTGGCTTTCATGAGAGGAATGATGTTTGACATGAGTCTTTCCCAAGGGGCAACTACAAGTATTAATTGGTTTGTAAAATGCCTTTTGAACTACTCAGATGAAAGGCCATATATAAGCAGCAAGTGTTATTTTTGTTGTTGTTGTTGATCTTGTTATGTGTGTTTTGGCTACTGGGTACTGTCTTTTAAGACACAGGAGGCCTGGGTTTTGAAATTGTAAGGTATTTCCTTTTGAGGCAGAAGAACAGAAGGAGATTTAGTTTCTCTACCATGAATAACTTACCTTACATGACAGGACTCCAGGAAAATTAGTACTTGTTTATACATAGCACTTTTGACTTGGGTTGTTAACATCTCTGTGACATTCCCCAAGAAATTCTCAAGGCTCATAATACTTAGATTTTGGAGGCAGAGCTCATGGAAAAGCTGGCTTCCCAAAACCACTTCTCGGGCTGCTGGCTTTTCCTGTTAGGAGGTTGATGGCTAATTTTAATTCTGCTGTGCATCAGTGGCCCTTAAAGGGGAATTTTGCTCCACAGGGACACTTGTCACTCTCTGACATTTTAGATCATCCCAGCTTGGGGCTGCATGTGACGTCGAGTAGGTAGAAGCCAGGGGTATGGGTGGATATCTCACAGGGCACGGAATAGCCCCCACCAAGAGGACTTACCCGGCCCCTGAGCTCGACAGTGCTGCAACCGAGAGTATTTTTAGATGATAAAACTGAATAAAAACATCCACAATTCACTTGAAAAGCCAGAAATATTTTCCTAGGTTTGTTTCATTTTAATTAAAAATTAAATACTATTAACTTCTAATCCCTCCTCTTGGATTTCTCTGTAGGTTGGAATTGTGGGAAGAACAGGGGCTGGGAAGAGTTCCCTCATCTCCGCTCTTTTTAGGCTTTCAGAACCTGAAGGTAAAATTTGGATTGATAAGATCTTGACGACAGAAATTGGGCTTCACGATTTAAGGAAGAAAATGTCTATCATTCCACAGGTATGCAAGTCAGAGCGCTCCGGCATGCTCCTTTCATATGAGTACCTACGTTTAATTGCTTTTAATTTTATTGGTCTTTTTTAATTGGATTGATCCTATTCCCCAATAGAGCATACTTTAATAGGTATTTCCAGCAAGTATTTTCATTGGATATTAGAGTTTATTCGCATGTGTGGGGGTGGAAGAGGTAGGCGGACTCAGGAATAGCTACTTACCCAGCCGGATTTCTGGCCGCCACTTCCCTAGTTTCTGCAGTTGTATCCACTGATAACCACAGAACTCTGAGGACAGAATGATAAATGGTTCATTTAGCACTTGAGCGGTTTCTGTAGGGAAACTTGGAGTGTGAGTGTCTTAATGAGGGAATTTTGCTGTGGGAAGTAAAGCTACCCTTTCAAGGACGATTATCTCCATGGAGGGCCTTCTGTGAAACCATGGGGCTGTGAGAATCACAGAGCTTATGGGCGCTTCACAGACACTCAGAATGTAGGCCTTAGTGCGCTACGTTAGCCAGGGAAACAGTCAGTAGAGGATGGCAGAGAGGACTCAGGAAAGGAATTCCGGCTCTCTGTGCTTGTTTTTACTTCCTTTCTGATCAGCCAGAGGTGCCACCTCTTGGGAGCTGTGTGTAGAGAGTGTTTCTCGTGGACTCCAGACCTGGTTACCACAGTGGTGGACCTTGCCCTGCCATCTCCTCTTGAGTTCTGAGTTGCTTTCTTCTGCTTCTTAATAGAAGACGTTCGAGAGTGTTCTAGAGGTTGGCTCTCCTGCACAACAGAAGCTCTTGTCACTGCCTCAGTTCTTCTACCCAGCATCAATCCAGAAAGTATTTATTGAGTAATTGCTGTCCTCCAGGGTCAACACAGGGCATGTCCCCACGGGCCTGGGGCCTGCAGGTCTGGGTCTTCAAGTCTTTATTGCTCCCTCAGCCCTGACACTTGCACAGATTCAACTTCAGGCTTGCTAGGTGGGGTTTCTGGGGGCTATTTATACTCTGTAATCCTCTGGGCATCAAAGGAGCCAGGGAATTCCCGCAGGCGCACACTTATTCCTGAGATAAGAAATACAGAGAGGGAATGAAAGAGAAAGAGCCAGGCAAGTGTGCTCCCTGGGAGTGTGGGCAGAAAGAACCTGCAAATACTGTTCACTAGGAAGCACTGAGGATCTGGCACCCCACAGGGAGGAGTGCATGGGCATTCAGCTTATAGCTGAGTATGGCTATTGCTACCTGCCGTCAGCATCTCAGATACTGTGATCATTTTAAGTAATTTTGAAGTCAAGTTACCCAGAACCACAATGAGACACCAGTTCACAATGGCTACTATCAAAAAATAAATAAAATTTTAAAAGAGGATTTAGGTGGTGAGGGGATGGAGAAATTGGAATGCTAGTGCTGTGCTGGTAGCCGCTGTGCAGAGTGGCCTGGAAACCCCTTACAGAATGTTACTGCACAACCCAGCAGTTGTACTTGAAGTGTGTGCTCCACAGAACCAAAAGCAGAGTGCTGAGCAGATGGCGCCTCCGTGGTCCACACAGCCAAGAGGTGGAAGCCACCCAAGTGTCCGTCACCAGGTGAATGGAGAAGCAAGACGTGGTTGCTCCATACAATGGAAAATTATTCAGCATTAAAAAGGAAGGAAACTCTGGTACATGCTACAACACGGACCGACTTGGAAGGCATTGTGTTAGAAGAAATGAGCCAGTCGCAAAATAAATTCTGAGTGTTCCGCTGCTATGAGGTGTTCAGTCACAGGGACAGGATGGTGTGCGACAGGCGCTGAGAGAAGACAGACACACTGCTTTGTTTAATGGTGCAGTTTCATATCCTTAAGTAGTATGAGATGGAAAAAAAATCCTGTAAGTGGTGGTGAAGAACACAAAAGCAGTGTGAATGTGTTTAATACCCTGAGCTGTGTGCTTAAAAATGGTCAAGGTGATAAACTTCAAGTAATGTGTATTTTCTCACAAGTCAGAGAAAAGGGTAAGTCTTTCAGGAAAAAATAGGAAAAGATTTTTTTCAGCACATTAGATTCACTCTGGCTTTTAGAAGCATGACTTAGTGGTTACAGTAGAGGAAGAGAACTTCAATTCCCAAGTTACACCTTTGGGGTGTGCGAGTCCCAGAAGTGGGCCAGAGAAGGTTTATTTAACAGAGACAATACGCCTGTCCGTTAAGTGCTTTCATACCTTTGGAGGGAAGGATCTAGAAACGTGCTACTTCTAATGCTTCTTAATAAGAAGCAGTTGTCTTGCCTGTGTACATAAAAGAGCTGAGCTCTAAATAAAGAAGTAGCGTTAGATGATTCTTGGCTCTGCCAGGAATGTTTTGGAAGCACATCTGAGCAAAGACTAAGAACACCTTGACATCACCAGGTTTTGGGTCTGTTCCATAAGTTCCCACCCTCCTTTTGTGCAAAAGCTCTGTGTATCCACTCCAGAGAATGCACTTACAAAACAGGGCTAAGCTTTGTATCCGTGTAGATCACGGTCACCAAGTATTGTAAACACGGAACCTTTGTATTTGCCTGCATATGCCTTTGTCTCCAGGGTGCAGTGTTGGTTGATACAAGAAACATACTGTAGTATGGAGACTTGGGATGAATGAAGGGTCCAGAGGCAGGCTGGAGTGGTCTTCTGACAGCGTGTACTAAGCACGAACACTGCTTTCTATGAGCATGTGACCTTTTAAGATGTCACCTAGCCCTCTAGTGTCAGTGTCCTTTGTCCTTAAGCTGGACTAGTAATTCCTGCTTCACAGATTTGTTATGAAGAATTAAGTCTGTGAAAACTCAGTTCAGATGTTTGAACAATAATGACTTTATTCAGGCTTAAGATGCGACTATTTTAAGCATGATTGCTCCTGAAGTGGAAATGGGTCTTGGCTCAGTGATCACTCTGTTTTTTTGTGATCTTTGGTGGTTTTCTTTATAACTGTTTATATAGGTATAAAGAGTGAAGCAGCAAACCCATGCAAAACACACACACACACACACACACACACACACACACACACACACGGAGCTCACGCTAAGGGCCCAATGGAGAAATGGAATATTTTCCCTGTAAGGAACAATCGGCAAGACCATCCTTTGGTCTTCCTGGCTTCGGCTTGCCCCGGCACGCACACTTCCTGACTCCCTCAGTGCCCTGCCCATGCTCTGCAGCCCCTTGTGCAGCCCGTGGCCGCTGTCCCCAGCCTGCCCACATTCCTGACTGCAGTCTCCTAGGGGACAGGGCTGCTCCTCTTCCTCTCGTTGCCCTCGGTTGGCAACCTTGGGGAGCTCCCCATGAGCAGCTCACATTTGTGGAGCCCTCTGCACGGTTTAGCTTTCCTTCCTGACGCCTCTCGCTTCACGGTTTGCTCAGTCCTTTCATCATGCCCATCTGATGGAGTTAAAAACCGAGGCATGAGGAAGCAGGAGAAGCAGGCTTCAAGGCTAATAAGGGAGATGGTCAACAGGAAGCTCCCGAGCCCCCTGCACATGGGTGGCCTGTGGGATCCACAGGAGGAGCGCCACTTTGCTCTCCAGCCCCGCGTGGGTTGAGTGCGTGCCCCTCCACACACATGCCCAGAAATAAAAATCTCATAAAACATCAGCTCCCGCTGCGCCACTGCACTGGGATGTTTTCCATTATATCCATTCTATTGTAGTTCATAGAAAAGACAAAGTGATGATCATGAGCCACAAAATGGATTTCATGATCTACTGGCTGCACCCACGGTCTGTGGCAGCACTCGCTGTGCTGCCCTGCGTGGCCAGCTCAGCAACAGGAAATGGCTAGGCTGCAAGGTGGGCAGGGCGGGTCCCACGTCTCAGGACGAAACAGGCCTGCAGAGATTTGTAGCTTACCTGTAGGCCACCAGCTAATAAGGAGCAGAGTCAAAACTTGACTGTTAGACTGCAAACATTGTTTTTCAGTAAATATGTGTTGATAGCAGGCTCATAGCTGATCATATTTTAGGCATTATCTATGCACCCCACTTAAAAAGCATCCCCAAGAGTCAAGCAAAGAGAACGAGTAAGAGGGAAGTGGAAAGCTGCCTTCTCCTGCAGTTGTTTCCCATTCGCATGGTTCTGTGTGGCAGTTCTGAAAGACTAAAATGTTTCAGGAGGGTTCTTTTGTGAAATAAAACTTGTGACCCGAGCACAAGTTTTTCTAAAGGAAAAGCATCTTAGAGACAGGCTTACTTCTGTGTCATGGGCAGATCAGTGTCAGAGACACTCCTTTTTGGAGCTCCGAGCGCTTTCCCTGACCGTGTTCCAGCGGCTCCAGAGGCAGAGAAAGCCTGACAGGAAGGTGACGGGAAGGTTAGGGCTCTGTAGCTCATCTGGCCTTCCACAGCATGGGTTCAGGACAAGGTGCTTGTCTCACAATGCCCTGATACAAGATGAGCAGGATGTTTGGAGCAAAGCAGTGCAAGGGAAGCTGGAGGCTGTTTTCCTCAGTTGCATCTGAGGTAGAGGTGCATCTGGCCCAGGTCTTTCCCGGCCTGGAGAAGGAGCTTCCCTCTCTCTCTCTCTCCTGATACTTCAGGGTCCTTGTCCCTCCTGAACCTGCCATGATGAATACAGGGTTAGGGACTAAGGTGCTGGAAGGAGCTTTTTTGGGAAACACTTTTGAAACAAACCCTGTGTTCTTAAGAAGGGACTCCTCTGTGGGTACTCAGAATTTCGGCACCAAGCACACCCTGAGGTGCTTCCTCCCTCAACTCCTTCAGCAGACCAGGGAGCTGCAAGGCACGTGCCTGTTCCCAACGCGAAGAGGTTAACTGCACTCCTTGAAGAGAACCTCAAGGTGAGGCTGTCTTCAGGGTATACTCGCTTATCACAGCACATCTGCAAAAATGGATTTCAAAACTTTTTTGGATGGAATCTTTATACCTAGTGCCCCTATCCTTTTGGCACAAAGAAAATGTTTTTAGTTGAAGAGTAATTCCATGCAAATTCAGCATTTCGGAGGGCACCCCGAGGGTTGGTGCACATCAACAGCTATCATTTTTATCATGATGGAAGATTCCTTTTCTATAGTGAATAGATTTTTTAAAAAAAAAATTGTATTAGAACAAAAGGCAGGTAGGTCTTAAAGGGTTCATTCTGCCATTTTGGTATTCCTGGTCTCTGTGTTTTCTTCAGTGTGTTGAAAAGGTTAACCAGAGCTGTGTCTCTTTAAGACTTCTTTTTGATTACCTGGCTTTCTTTTCTTTTTTCTTTTTGTCTTCTTTTCTTTTCTGAGAACAAAACTCAAATAGAAAAAAGGTAGGTATGCTGTTACGGGTAAAGAAATACAATTGGATCCAGGCCTAATGCAGTGAGCTTTTGTTTCTACACACTGGACTCTTCATTAAAGCCCAGGAAACTGCTCCCCAGAGCCGGTGACCTTTTTGTACTTAAAGAAGACTTTACATGACTTAAATTCTTTTTCCTTTGTTGGTGAACAATGTTCTTTTCTTCTGAAAATGGATGATGATCAGTTCATTCAGAGGCTACAGGACTGAACAAAAAGGGAGGGGGACTGAGATTTAAAGTGACTTCAGTGACACCCTCCTTCCCAAGACCAGGAGATGCCCTTAAAAAAAGGTTCTCAGGATTTGGAAATAAACACAGCAGGGAAGAAGCAGCAACCACAACTGCTGAATATGTCTTAGTAGAGGAAGTTTCCTGGTTTGGGACCCAAAAAGATTGAAGTGTTGTGCTTTGTCTTGCTGGTTGCAGTTCTGTCCTGGTCCCAGGTTGTCGTTTTAAGCAGGTGAAGGTCAGCGGGTCGTGTTTCCTCTTGAGATAATGGAGGCCTGTCTTCCAGTCAGTAGATGCACACGGTCTAGGAAGTCTGTGCCTTTCAGTCTTGAGGGATTATCAATTTACTGTCCTAAGTGTTTCGGTTGACAGTGGCCTCTCGGTCACCAGTTTAATATGAACTTACAATGTTAGTAATAGAGAAAAAATTCATTACCAAAGATAGCCCACAGTATTTAAAAAATGCTTGAACTTGAAACTGAAAAACAGGTCTGATTCCCATCTTCTGTTTAAATTATTGCATTCAACAAAAGCATTTGTTTCCCGAACTGTACTATGCCGGCCAACTGTGGAGGTAAAAATAAAAACTCGTACTGAACATGTTTTAAACATGTACCTTCAGGAAAAAAAAAATATATATGTATTCTAATAACTTTTGTATATATGTATAAGAAGGTTGTATATCCTTCCATAAGTCCCTCCACTGAAATGTCTCTGTGCAAACACTTTTATAACACTTACTTATATTAGTTTATTAACTTCCTTGCATGGAGGGAGGTACTTTAAATAATACCTATCAGAAATGATAATTAATTTGACCCCTGTCTCTCCCTGCAGTATGAGCAGTTTTATTACCTTTCCAAGATAATATGATGGTTTCTTATTTGGCCAGTGCATGAAAGTAGAACAAGTAGCACCAAAATGAATGCCACAAATAAAACACAGTGGCATAGTAAAGCAGACAGTGTGTACAAATTATTTGCTAGTTTTAAAGAAAAATGTTGCTTTACTCAGTTAATTTTTTATTAAATCATTCACCTCATTCAACAAGTTTAGATAGAAACTTTACTCAGTGAAATACATGGTCAGCATGCCATAACAAAGGAAAAAATGTTCTTACTTACTAAATTGTTTTCTTCTGCTACTACTAAATAAACGTGAGTGATTGGCCAAGATTTCTGTTTAGATTGACAGCATAGATTTACATGGGGGCCTTCTTGCAGTGGGAAACACTTGAGCTTTACTTTTACTCTTTTTCCAGCCGCACAATAGCTTGGTGACAATTAACAGAGCTCCTTGGGGCCATGGTAGAGCAGCCACAGATGGCCCGGGCCTTAGATGTCACATTAGTCCCTCAGTCTTTGAGAGACCCCTCCTTTCAAAGAGTTCTTAAAGGGAAAGTGGTAAAAGCAGTCTTAGGTGCAAAGCCTTGGTTAAGAAAAAGAGGATTGGACTTAGAGTGGATTCTGGTGCCTGTTCTCATAAACATATGCTAAGTACTATGAGCCTTTCCACCCTTTACCAGAGGAAAGAGGACCAGTCTGTAAGAAGTAATCTTACATATTGGCTCAAGTATCATTTCTCAGGAGGGTACTTTGTAAATACCCGGGTGGAAACTTATCAAGTTGAACCTGTTACCAGAAATGATTTTGCAGTAGGAGAGGAACCTGAAGGAAGAAATAGTTCCAAGCAATAGAAGCCACCCTGGACGAGGAAATGGACCTGTGGCCGTTAATATACCAAAGGACCACCTCTGTATTCTCCACATACGTGCAAGGCCGATTCCTTAACCTGTCCCTCGAGCCCTCTGTCTCCTCAAACACCATCCCATCCTTGAGTAACCCAGTATCATCTAGAGTAAGGAGCTCTTGGTGGGTGGTGGGAGGGGAATCAGCCCAGAGGAAAGGCATCAAAGCCACATGCTGCCCTATATACTTCATATAAGCGAGGAAAGGAGGAGAACTTACCCAGCCTGCTAGAACCTTAGAGTGGAAGGATGGCTGGTCCCTGACAAGAAACTCCCACCACTACATAGATTGTTGTTTAGGTTTAGCCTTAGAATCAGGCCTTTTAAGTGAAATCTCCTTTTTTTTTTTCTTTTTTTCTTTTTTTAGCCATCTAAGTTTCTTTGTATCAGTATGTGTGCAGTACATAACTGCATTCATCTTGGGAAAGATATACATATACGTATCATATCCTGATCATTTAAAGAGGCGCTTGTTACTTTTTTCTTAAGTTCAATTCAGTTGTTGTTGGGAAATATTGTCTGATTGACCAGTGGTGTGGGTGTGCTTTTGAAGGGGATTACTCACTTAGCCAATTGCTTAGTATAATACAGTGCCCCTTTCAATGCCTTCTTCAGTTTTGGATTTTGTCATGTATCGTGGTGGGAAGCCATTGGCCTTCTGCCTCTATTTCTCCCTTACCAGTCTGAAGACTAAGAATCTGCTGGACAGTATCATTCTTAACAGCTCAAGAAAAATCTTCCTTAGTCTTTCTTCTCTGGGACTGGGGGCCCAGCCCCAAAGCCAGGGGAGCATGCAGGCTGATGTCCTTTGAGCAGTTCTCCAGGACCTGGGGGAGGGCCACTGCTTCTCTTGTCCCCTCCTCTGGGTACCTTCACTGAAGGAAGCTGGTTGGCTTCTCTGTTGCCCATGACCTTGCAGCTGGGTTGCTAGAGCCTTTGAGAACATAGCATTTGCGTGGCTCCATAGACGCGATTCTCTCTTAAAATCCAGAACATCTCAAGAGCAACTTAACTATGGGCTCCTCCTGAGGCAGACGAATAGGAAGAGCCATTTAAATTAAAGTAATTTTATTACATGATATCCTTCACAATAGGTTTCAGGTTACTTTGCCCTTGTAGTTAATAATGAGGTTCGGTGAGGCCGGCATCCCTGATGTGCAGCCAAGATAATGTTGGATCAGCTGGTGCAATGTCAGAGGCGATCCCTTTACGAGTAGAAGTGCCACTGGCTCCATTAATTTATGTCCCATTTGGACGAAGGCCAGAAGGTCCCAATGCCGCACACAGGGAGACTCCCAATTCTGGAAGACTGCTTTACCAATACAGAAAACATTTAATAATTTTCTTTTGAAACATAGACATCAACTAGTTACACGTGGTGTTGATATTTTCCAGCGTGACACCAGGATAGACAGTTTCTAGTTCCATTGATGTAAATTTCCTCAAATTAAGGATGCCCTTGCATTTCTTGTTTCCACAGATATTACCAAGAAAACATTTTCTTTTTCTTCAGAAGCTTTTCTTCTTTTCTTTATTTTCTAATTAAGATGACATACTGTAGCAGCTTCTTTTGTGAGCGTTCAGTGATGAGGAATAGATTGTGGAGCACTATGGGTTTATCTATGGGAAAGTAATAGAAATCTTGCTTTCTAGCTAGACACCTGTACCCTTAGAATTAATGATCATTGTAAATTTGGGGGTTTTCATAGTTTCATTCTGTTCTGAGAGTTGCCGTGACGATACAACGGAAACTACGCTAAAGACATTCACTCTTTGGGATGTTTAGGAACCAGTTTTGTTCACTGGAACAATGAGGAAGAACCTGGACCCCTTCAGCGAGCACAGCGATGAGGAACTGTGGAGCGCCTTAGAAGAGGTAATTTGCGTGTCGTGACCACTTCGGTAGCATCAGTGTGTGTGCGTGTCTCTTCGCAGCATCGCAGGAAACTGAGGGCAGCTGATTGGTTTAACTTTGCTCCTGACATATCAGACATTGATGATATGGTTTGACTAAACATGCGTATTGATGACTGTGAAAACAAGAAATGAAAGGGCTCATGTTTTCATTTCATAATCCACCAGCAAGATACGTTGTCCTTAGCTCAGCCCTGTTAGGAGTTGTGTGCATGGATTCAAATTCTCTTCGTGTCCAAGTCCCCTGTAATGTAGACTGCAGCTCTGTTCCTAGGGAACGTCCAGGAAATGGAGGGGTAATGAATGGTTCCTTTTTACCAACTGAAAAGATAACTGAAATGATACTTGTAAAATCCTTTGAAGTTTTATTTGAAAGTGCTTAAAAGGCAAATTATGCAATTAGAAGGTGATAATAATTATTTACTGGCAAACATGGCATTTTAATGCTGCAGAATGAATTCAGGTGACAAAACTCCAGAGCCTTTGCTCAGCTTTTAGATGGATACCTTCATTTTTATAGGGTTTTCTATTGCTTCTGTAGCGTTTCCCTGTGGATCACTTGTTTGCATTTTCTTGCCCTCCCAGGAAAAGGATTTTGGCTGTTAAGATGCTGTCAGTTTATATATGTATTTCAACACTAAATATTTAGCATGTTCATGCTGGTGCTGCAAATTAATTCTAAGCTCCTTAGTGGCAGAAACCATATCTTAGACTTCTAATCCCTCATAGGACCCAGCTCATCTTTTTACTTTTAAAAAATAAGTGTTTAATGAATATGTACTGAATGGTTGATCTCTTCATTTCCTACAAGTGTGGCTTATTTCTTTAAAAACCGCAAATCTCAATGATCAGGCCCCCATCATGGTTACTGTTGCTTTGCATTGGTGTGTGTGTCATTGTCACCACCTCTCGGGGTTAGCTCTGCAATTTGTGGAGATGGGTTGTGTCTGCAGGGAGCAGCAGATTTGGATGCCTGACAGCTTCCTGCCCGGCATGCCGGTTTCTGAAGGCGTGCCCATGCGGTCTTCACACGCCCGCCCGGCCTGCTTTCCTGCACTGTTGGGGATTGTCCTGTTCTGAATTGGGTCGCTTACTTCACTGTCTCCCTCTTGAAAAGCAGCTGACCTCTAGTTTCATTCAAGACTATGAGCCTTCTGTAGTGAAATTCTAGAGTGCTAGAATTACAGGTGTGCTCCACCGTTCTCATTTTGAAATTATTATTTAAAACTTTTCACAAGGCAAGGGCTAGGGAGATAGCTTGGCAATCTAGTCACCTGCCTGGCAAGTGCAAGAACCCAGGTTTGATCCCAAGTACGACATGCCATGCTGGCCCTACCCCCAGCTGGCCGCTGTTACCAGGCATGGTGGCACACACCTGTAATCCCAGTGCTGGGGAGGCTGAGACAGAAAAGTCATTGTGAGTCTGAGCTGTGTCATGAGCTCAAATAAATAAAGATTAAAAATGCTCTTCACATCATGACTGCTATGATCTCCTGGGCCCAATTAACTTTTATAAGGAATATATTTCTTTGATAATGAAATTCAATAGGAAAATGGTATATATTATAGGTATATATCCATTGTGAATATATTTTTCTAATTTATAGAAGCATCGTGTCTTCATTCAGGTGTTCAGCCACTGTTTATTGTTGCATAGGTGTTGGAGACTATGAGCTTAATTCTTGTGGAGAAGATAGACAGTAAGCAAGCTCTTGTGTGAGTACATTGGACTAATGAATTCAGGGAAGAGCATGAAGAGAGAGTGTTGGCGACGTCATCAGTCCTAGCGGTATCTGTGAATCTCTTCCCTCACAGCAGCCGCTGTTCTAAACACACACACTGACCTGCTTGATATTCCAGTAGCTTTCAGAGCTAGAGAGCTCACCTATAATAATTTTTGTGTCATTATCAGCAAGCTAAGAGAAAGTTCAGGAACTTGCCCTATTGGCACCTCCAGGCAGGACTCAGGTTCTGGCTGTCGGGGTTCAGAAAGGCCCAATACTTCCATTTAAACTTTTGCAGCTGGGTGTGGTGGTGCACATTTGTAATCCTAGCCCCCAAGAGACTGAAGCAGGAAGATATCTTCTCCACAAAAATTATTGTGAGATCTCTGCCTCTAAATGCTACTGGAGTATAAAGCAAGTCAGTATGTGTGTTTAGAACAGCTGTTGCTATGAGACCAAAGATCAGTAAATACTGCCTAGGACTAATAATGCTACCAGCACACTCCAGAGCTCCAGGCCAGTCTGGGGTACATAGTGAGTTCAAGGCCAGCCTAA
>NDGN011116241.1:0-13443 GCA_002564285.1 Tympanoctomys barrerae | reverse complement strand
TCAGGCCCTTGCGCTTGCCAGGGAAGCGCTTATTCCACTGAGCCATCTCCCCGGCCCCTCTTGGTAAATATTCTGTTCAAGGTTGAAACAATGTAGATGCATGTATAGCTTATTTTAAGCAGTAACAGATCCTTTTGGATCTGCCATGATCCTTTTGAATATTGCTGTCCGGTCACTGTTTCTCCTTTTAGTCTTTTGGAAATGCAGTTATAAGGCACCTCACCATTTGTCCCTGCTCCGCGGGTTGTAGATATTGTATATCAGTCCTTAACTTTTGTATTTTCAATTTCATTGTTGAAATTTCCATTGAGTGGCATCCAAACTTAGAGATTATTCTGTTTTGTTCAGTTGGCTGATTTCTAGCATGGACATTTACCCCATGTTTTGCCTTTTGGAAATTTCTCATATTCACCCACATTGTTCATCTTTTTCATTACTTCCTCTGAAATACTTTACATCATTTCTTTGAAGTGCTTCTCCAGTAATTCCAATATATGGCTCAGCTTTGTGACTAATTCTGCTGAAATTTTGAATGTGTCATATTTCTTTACCTCATTAAACACCATGTAATCAGTTATAAAGGTTTACAAGAATAGTAAAAGGTGAAATGAATAATTTCATCTGGAAATCTTCATGGCTTTTATCAGGATTTCAGTTTGGCGACTTAAGCCATCAAAATCTTTGCCTGAGCTGACTTGAGGCTTAATTGTTTGTGGTTCCATTGAGTTTAGACTTAATTGAAATCACTTGAGCTAGCTTCAGAGGCTGGGGCTTCATCCCAAGGTCTCTGGGGTGTGATCCCAGCTCTCTGGGACCCCTAGATTCCCAGTAGTCTCACAAGGGTGTCTTGGTAAGTTTGCCCTCCCTGGAGGAGCAGGTAGTTACTGCGACACCCAGGAGCAGGTTCCGGTGGGCCTCGAGGAAATGATTGATAACAATTACCTGTTGTTGTTGTTGTTGCTGTTTTCTAGGTATACATTTTAACAGCTTTTAAACTTTCGAGGTTGCAAATAGCACCGTGGAATGTCTATGTGTGATTGCTTTCTCTTATCTGGTACTCCAAGGACTTGAGTTTACAAATATGTATGGAAGCAGATAGGCAATGCTATCTTAGTAATCAAGTCATGAATCAGGAGTGTGATATCAGTGTAAGGAGCTAGGGTTTTGCTGATAAGTGTGTTCAGTGACCCTCTTGCATACCTGTCAGTTCTGAGAACATGGGGTACAGGCCGCCTGCCAGCCCAAGCTCACAGCTTTGGGCTATGAAGCTAGAAAGCTATTAGTTCTGCACAGTCCTCAGTTCTTGATGTATCCACAGATAAAATCAGGGGAGAGTTAAATGAGTGTAGAAGTAAAGTCAAAAAGGAAGATGCACAAGGTTGGTACCATGAAAAAGTCTGGGTGAATCCTAAACAGTGAAATAAATAAGACTGACCAAATTAAAAATAAGGAAGACAGTACAGCAACTTTGGACAACAGGATTCATTAAGAAGTATGCTTTAAACAGAGGCATTGAACTCTTGTGGGAAAAGTCAAAATAATGGTATATTCTTCTGACCAAATTGTATTAAGCAGTTTTAAAGTGATGTTTTGAAAGGTTTATAAGTCAGATAATAAATAAGGAAGCAGGAAAAGAAATGGACTAGATTTGAGTATTAAAAAGAGAGTGACTTTACCTGGACTTGTTGGGCCTTTGAAAACTAGAGCCCTGAGATCAGTTTTAAGATTTGTGGGGATTTTATTTCCAAAAAGTCTGTTGGTTTCATTGTAAAGCTAAGGATCAGGTCAGGAACACTGTCCCTCACCAGGAAAGCATACTTGTCCATTTAAAGCCTTGTCAAAGAATAGACAGTGTGGTCAGGGAGAACCTCTGGGAGTGAGGGAACAATGAGCGAAAGGAAGACCGGCTGCATTTTGTAGTGGGTGAGGAACTTCCTACAGAGAACTTACTCAGGCACATATCTGCAAACTTCTCCCAGTGTAAACACAGGGGTCCTCCCTGCTTGCCCAATAAGATGATGGCGTGTGGACCAGAAACTTTTGGTTTTTACTCATAATTAGCTATGATTTCATTGCTCTGTGTCCAGCTTGGAGTGGTGGGGATGCTTCCCTAGAGCTGATGGAAATGCTGAACTAAGGCTGGAGGTCTTGGTTGTTGATGCATGGGCACTGGGTGGGGGGTCGAGCTATCTGCCTTGGGAAGGAGGGAAGATGTTTCCCATATATGGGAAAGAATACAACTCCTTGCCTTTTAGAGCAGCAGGTGGTTTTTCAACTGAGCTAGCTGCTCACAGAATCCTTGATCTGCTTATCAGCTGGAAGTACATGGAAATAGAACTGCAAGGTCAGGAACAAGCTAACCTAAGAATCCTGGACCTAGAAGTGCCATAGAGCCCTAGCGGGAAGAAGTAATATGCATTTGCAGGGCAGAAGTCATCTAAAGCTGGTATGCCTTGTTCACCCCCTCTTTTGCTCAGCATTCTCCAGAGGAACAACCTGATATCGAACCACAAGGAGAGAATCCGCATCCTTGGACCCCTCAAGGGTCAAAAGCCTCCTATAGGCTAGTGCTCAAAATCTCCAGCATTGCACGGTGACGGGAGATGACTTGTATTTCTCCTTGTTAAGGTTTGGAGGTTTCCTGAAACAGCATCTGATGATTCTCTGTGAGATAGCATCACTACCCACAGTCACATTTTGAACATTTGCCAACATGATTTCTTGACACTTTTGATATTTTGGATGAAAAGATGATTTGTGTTGAGGGTTGCCTGGTACACTGTGTGCTATTTTACACTTTCTGATTTTTATCTCCTGAACACCAGCAGCTACCAGTGGAGACAGCCAGCATTTCCAGGGTTTCCAGGCATTGCCAAGCGTTTCCTGGGAGAATAAGCAATAGTGGATGGGAATTAGTAGGTTGGGTGGAGTGGAACATATCTGGATCAGTCTCCCATCTCTTTTCTTGCTTCTATATTCTTGTCCTTGGATTTGGAGTTCGGAAAGACTTCAGATTCTCTTTGGGATCCATAGATTTCTCAAAAGCCTATCACTAGGTTCACCTCTACTGAGCCCAGGGTATTCTAGTCCTCCTTACACTGATCTTGCTTCAGATGCTACAGCTTTTGTTGTACTGGGACCGACCTGCCGCAGTTTTCATGCTTGATTCTCATACTATATGGGGCAAGAAGTTGAAGCAGCAGGGTGTAATCAGTCTTTTATCATGAAGGGCAACATCTGTCCTACTTCTCAGCTCTTTGTTTTTGACAGTGTTGGGTACAGGGGAAAATTGGGGGACATGAAGTTATGTTAGTTACTTTTCTCATTGCTCAGGTCAAATACCTGACAACCAAAATTGAAGGGCTTTGTTTGGCTCACAGTTTGTAGAGGTTTAAATCCATAATTGGCTGGCTCTAGCGAAGGGGGAGGGGCTTGGTTGAAGGGCATCATGGAGGAGATCATTAATGACACACTCAAGGTAGCAAAACCCAGAAGGACTTGAAAAGCATCTTTCTGCACCTTTGATTGTATGTAAGCAGTCTGCCCTGGGGCAGACCCAGCACCCACACTTAGTCCTAGCCATAGCTACCTCCTACCAATTAGTGGACCAATTCATGAATCACACAGCCTTGATTCCAGAGCCACGTACTCTAGATCCAGCCACCTCTGTAAAGCCTAACCCCAGTGACTGTATGAGGCTTTGGAAGACATCAACACAAGCCATGAGACACTTAGAGGCCTGATTGGAGTTTGTAAATCTCATGGATAGCAGGCTCATTGATGCAGCACCCACTCTCGTTCTGTCAGATCTGTTCTATATTGGAAATAGGCTAAGATCATATATATATATATATATATATATATATATATATATATATATATATATTTAGCATCCAACTCATTTTTCTGTCCATTTTCCCTTATAGGTCTTCTCAATTTGGTTATGACTTCCTACCTAACAATAAGAAATTGTATTATTGTTGAAGTTGTAAAGTATTTATGTCCATGCTTGTATTATACTTCCAACAACTTGCTGAAATTTTATAAATCATAGTAATTTTCATAACAAGATAAGGCAAATAAAAATAGGATACATGAAACGAGTTTGTAATGAGCTGTTTATTACGAGAAGGATCTACAGGAAGGAAATTTCAGCAGCAATAGGAAAATGATGGATCAGTGTGTGTTAGGGTACTCACAGAGACAGAGGCGTGGAGGTCATTATCTCAGAAAAAAGCTAGCTTTCTATTTGAGATTGTCCTTTGTCCCAGCATAGCCAGCACAGGTGTCCTCTGGGGTCCCTTGTCCTTCCTGCTCCTCATTGATCCATCCAGCATGCAGATGCCTGTGCCTCCTTGTCTGTGCCTGCAGGCTTTCTCTAATCTCTGAAGGCCAAGTTCATGCCTAACAGCATCACAAAATTGATGTATCCCCAAATTAATGTCACTTTAACAAAAATCTAATGAGAACCGGCAGGCATTCTTCACCTTTCTTGCCCCTTCAGTGAGTAATTCTGGGACACAGTTTCACTCTAACTTACAGATATTCTCTAGTGGGAAAAACACCCCAAGAGCAAATTGACTGATGGGAGGACTTTGAGGTCTCTTCCCCACACTTTATCACTTTCCCATCACCTGCTCATGATTTTGGGAACAAAATCATCTTCAGAATAAACTGCCTGCACTGGAGACCCTACTTCAGTTTGCATGGTAGAAGTAATTAATCTCAGATATTTTGTAGCAGTGTCACTGACATGAAGTCACCCTTCAGAAAGAGACTCAAACTTGACCCCATGCCAGCAAGATGCCCACAAGGGCTCCTGTAGTGTTATGAGGAGGCTGGGCTGTGTACCAACATTAAGAAACTCAGTCATGGTGATTCCTTGGCTTAGGCAGAAACTCTAACATTTTAGATTTATGGAGACCCTGCAACTCCAAAGGGCTGTGGAGTAATCTGATTGCAGTTAAAACAATCCAACATGTCAAAGGCATGAAGTTGTGGACTTATTCTACCTACAAACTGGGGCACAAGGTGGAAGTCAGAAGTTTCTTTTGTGGTAATAAGAAAGGAAAATAATGTTGAGCTTATATAATCAGTGTTATTTGCACCTATGAAAATACCACCATGAAACAACATTCTGGATGATTAACATTCAAACTCATGAGCACATATTGATCTTCTTCAGCCAGAGAACAAAACAGTTGGAGAAACAGCTCCAGGGCAGGAGGTAGAAAGTTACAGAATTTAAAATAATGCAGAAACTCAAAGCACCCTGATAAGAAATTAGTGTGAAAAAGTGGAGACACCTAGGTGGGTGCTGTTGAGACCGCTGAACCCCCAGACTCCCATGGCTCAGAAGTCATGCCCAATCTTTAGAAATTAGCAGCTTTGCGTGGGCATAGCTGGTGGCATCGCCTCAGCTGAAAGTCTGGCCTGAGGGGAGAAGGTCTCCCATTGAAGACACCTCCCCACCTTTCCCTTGAACCTTTTGACTTCTTGGTGCTTTGTACGAATCACAAGAAGGACAGGGCAGCATCTCCCAGCAGAAGGGGCAGCATGGCTTTTGGAGGAAGGGACTTTGCACAGAAGGGCCAGAAAATGGCGTCAAGGAGCAGCAAAGCAATCCAAGGATGAATCCGGAGGACTGGAGATTGTGAAGCTTGTGGAAAACAGAGATGCATTCTCACAGCTCTGGAGCCTAGAGGTGGGAGAGCAGGGTGGGGGTCTGCGAGTCTGGCTTCTGGTCATGACTGTCTTCTAGGTGGCACAGAGCTGCTTTCCTGAGGTGCATGATGAGGTGGAAAGGGGTCAAGAGCGCTCCATGGGACCTCCTTTGTAAAAGAACTCATCCCACGGGCAAGGGCTCCATCCTTAGGAGCTAACCATTTTCTGAATGCCTCACTTCCTAAGCCATCGTGTTAGGGGTTAGTTTTGTTTTAAATTTTTATTTTAGAGAGTATCTACAGGGTGTTCAAGTTCTCACTACTAGATCAGACTTGTAGTGATCCACTTGTTCACAGCCTCCCAAGAGCTGGGATTTACAGGCGTGCACCACCACGCCCAGTCTCAGGGGTCAGGGTTTTAAGAGAGAAGAATTTTGGAGGGACGCACACAGCTCACCATGCCTCCCAATTACTGTACCATTAAGGACATCTGCAATCAGTTTTCATGTGCCAGAATGATTGCTTTATAAACTTGGAGGAACCAGGGTAAAATGATAGAACAGTCTTGAAAAAAAAAATTTGAGAGGATCAAAAGTGCAGATGATGTAAACAGTCTACCATGTTCAGTAAAATCTGAAATCAAGAAAAAAGTAAACATTCTAGCATGGATATGTTCAGTAAAATCCAAGAGCCCACCAAGTGTCATAGGCCCAGAAATCCATTAAAGATATGTCCCTTAAATAAAAAATAAGAAATGTGAGGTAAGAGGTCACTGACACATTGAAAAGTTCAGTGTATCTCTGCTTCCTGGGCCAGACCAGACAGCGAGAAGCAGTCTCAGTGCTGAGGGTGATGGTGTGGCCGGCAGCCGCCCTGGAACACCAAAGACAAGGCACGGGTAATTCCAAATTGTCACAAGAGTAGTGAGCTGAAGAAGGCAAATGATGCCTCACCCCATGATCTGTGGTGATGGATCGTGTGGACTGGGGAGCCAAGATGAAAAGCACAAAGGCAAACTGTTCCTGTGATTTGTGATCTTATGGTATTGAGAGTCCAGGTGGGATCATGGCGCTATCAGCCCCCAAAATGAAGGAAACAGTCCCTGCGATTCTCCAGTTAGGTTGCTGACAACATCCATTCTCTCCAACGGAAGGGTGAGTTTCTGCTTCTACACCGTGGGATGACATACTAAGTGTACACACCCACACTTCCTTCATTTCTTCCACCAGGACTGCAGCTGACCCTGTCTGTCTACAGAAGTAGGCAGAAGGATGTAAGGGAGCTGCCTACATTGCCAGGGACAGTCTGAAAGGATCCTGACATGACTGTGTCATGGCCTCTGCTCCAAGTGCAGAGCTGTGGAACCTGGGCAATAAACACAGCCGCAGCCCTCGTCCAGACTCTTAGGTGTCTGTGGGTCTGCACAGCCAGTCCAGCAACTAAGAAACTTCTAGGGCCTGGGAGACAGCTCAGCAGTGTAAGTACCTGCCTTGCAAGACCGTTTGGTCCCCTGTACCATAACCATCCTCCCCTCCAGAAAACAAAAAAAACGATAGAAACTTCCATCCTGATACCATGATCTAGATGGACATATTTACAGTCTCGCGTCTTCCCTGTGTTGGCTTCTCTACCTGTGGATGAAAAGCCATAACGAAAGGGAAAGAAAAATCAAAGCCCCTGAAACTGTGCTCTTCTATGACAGTGATGACCAGGCTGGGAGATCAGAATCAATACTGTGTGCTGCATAGGATGACAGTCGTGTCCTGCTGCCCAAGGCACACAGGGGACAGGGCTGGAGGTCTGCAGCATGTTTGGTCTCTGTTTAGTTCCCTTCTATGCTCTCTGGTGACAGGAGGCAGCAGATGCCAGGAGCAGTGGCTGGCAGGAGGGACAGCCCACAGGACTCGTCCGCACACACTCTGACACTTAGTAGATACTTACTCATCTGAGGAGCACATTGTTCTAAATGCTTATCATAAAGGAATACAACAGCAATCTCTGTTCCCTTTGACCAGACAGCATTATATGTTACTGCTTCTTCATGACTGTGAGTGACCTAGATAAGGGAAGTCCAGTCACAGAAGGGAGGTCTGCAGCAGGGAGTAGGAGAGCAAGGCAACAGCACTACGACCCCCAACACGGGCTGGGCTTGTCTTGTGGGTTTTGTTGTACCCCCTGCGATTTTGTTTGTTTCTGAACACCTCTTGGAGGAGCTGAGGACATAGTGAAAGGTTCTTCACATGGTGCTCAGGTGGTTTTAGCAGAGCAAGAGTGGAGGTGGCTTGTGGCCCATTCATACTTCAGGTGTGAGCATGTACCAGATTCTGGTTACTAAGCCTTCAAATTTTTTTTCCCAAAAATGTTTCTGGGTGCTGGACCCCCGTGGTGGCCCGTATGGTGGAGCTGAGTGTGAAGCATTTGATGCCTGCTTGGACCGAGCTTTCAGTTTTCCAAGGAAGGATGGTTTCTCATCACCACAGTAGGGAAACAGAGGTGCGTCTTGTACTCATGGCTTCAGAATCCCTGACTAGGGTGGAAAGCGCTACCCTGCAGTAGCAGAGCCGCTGGTAGGAACCCTCAGGGCTCCTTTGCCTTTCCCGTCCCTCTTCCTAACTGCAGCTCCCTCAGGTTTCCTGGGATCCTCAATTCGCATCCTTTTTTTCAGATCTTCATCTCTTAGATCAACCAGATTTTTCTTACTATCTGCTTGGGGTGGGCTCTAGGATGTCCTTGTCTAATAAAGTCTGTAGATGCTCACATGTCTTAGAAAAAAGAGCATGGTATTCACATATAACCCATAAATATCCTATTACGTTCTTGAAATCATCTGTAAACTATGAAGAATATGGAACAGAATGTAAAGGATATGTAAGTAGTTGTTATATTGTTTTCTCATGCAACAGTGAAAAGAAAAGAAAAAATATATGCAACTTAATATACATATAATATTACATGTGATATATAAATATACATATTTAATACAGATGCGATTTTTAAAAATAAATTTGATTAATAGTTGGCTGGACTCAGGTATAGAAAAACTCCAGTAAAGAGGGCAACTGTATCTACTTCTGAATCTTTTAGGTTTGCCTCTAGCTTGGCTCAAACTAAGATATTCAGGAATAATAAAGAAGTATAAGTAGCTGAAAGCAGACTGATGTCCCATATATCTTGAAATCTCATGCTAAGTCATAAAACATCAACATGTGTTATTATAACTCCCTTTAACTGTGGGGCAGAAGTTACTATCTTCCATGATAACTGCCTGGTTTTAGCTAGTATTCATGGTATGTCAAGCCCTGAGAATACTAATTAATATTGTATATGATTTGCATAAATGTTGATGTGTTGAATAAATAATCAAAATCTCCATAAAATTTCAATGAACTGTGCAAGAAAATAAAAGAAGCATAGGAAAAATAGTTTTTCTACATCATCCTCAGGCTTGTAGAAGCCATTAGTGGAGTACTGATACACCAATGTGGCTCCAAGGATCTGTGAAATTTTGTAGAAAGCCTTACCACACATCATCTTTTCATTTCTCACTGGTCTTGGGTTTCCATGTTATCCTGCTGAATTATTTAAATGGATGTAACCATTTGATGACCTTTGATGACCTTTTGGGGGGTCATCAAAGCATTTTGTAAAGTGGTAATGCTTCTAAAATAGCTCTAGACATTTTAAAACATACTTACACACTGTTGTGGCAAACTGCGCTCCCAGCCCAGGAGTTCTCTGGCTCTGTAAGTCCTTCTAGCATTTGTCAGACAACTTCTCCTGCAGGGTTCCCAGGACTAGGGAGAGCCCAGGACAGCTAATAGCTTCACCTCTGCCTTCACGCTCCCCAACTGATATCAACTATGCTTCTCTCTCTTTCTCAAGATGTGACCTGTTTGTGAGAAATTCACAGGCGATTAATATGAAACCTAAAGCACAGCTCCTAATTTCCAATACGGGATTCTTTTGTAAAAGCCCTCATGGCAAGCATGGTCATAGAACTGTAGTTCATGTAGGAATTATTTGCTTTTGGCTAAGATCAAGTGCAGGAATTGCTCTGAAGCTAGGGCTAGGTGTTGCCTGCCACAGTAATAACCCAATTTCTTGCCAAGCCAGTATGTGGTAATGTGAACAGTAACTCATTTTCCTGTTTGCAACTTGGAAATATGTCTTGTTTTGCTTTAATGTAGATGAACAGTCTCCTGGCCCATCCCACCATCTTTTTTTCCCAATAATTTTATTGAGAAACAAATGAGACAGTTTCAAATCCGATTAGTAGGACAGTTTCAAGATTTAATACATTGCATATTGTTGTGTTTGTGCTTATTCATCATGCAAGATGCAGACATGATATCCCCTTTACAAACACTATTAGAACAAATCTTTCTTTTCACTGTACATCTATCCTAACTATTTTGAATATACATATACAAAATGGTCGTTCACTTGCACCCCTCTTTTGGTTTAGTTTTGTCAGAGAATACCAAGGAATCTTAAAGCCATTCCTCTCACTTCTCCAGGGCGAGCCCTACCCTGTGGTTTGGCATGAGGCCAGCAAACACGAACCTGGAACACATTCGATCACGTGAATCTGAAGGTCGGGTTTCCACCCGGTGCGGCTGTACAGAAAGCTGAATGCTGGAGGAAACATCTTTCCCTGCAGTTACTTCAGTTGAATAAGCATAATTTTCATGACTCCATTAAAAAAAAACAAAACAAAACCCTACTCTGGTTCTGGGAAACTGAGTATTAGAACTATGATGAGCATATTGGAATGTGTTCAAATTTGAACATCAGGAGCAATTAAGGGAATGGAGAGATTGATTTATGAGAAAAGATTAAAAGAGCTCAATCTGTTTAGTTTGGCTAACCGACAGCTAAGTAGGGGACGTGGCAATTGTTTACAAGTACTTACAGGATGTAAATATCAAGGCTGGGCAGACATGCTCATGCAGAGATCAGAAAGCCTGATTCACTCCAAGTTAATAAAGAGAAAATTTAGGTTGACCGCCATCCAACATTTAGTGCTAGCTAGTCTTTCAGCAGGAACTGTCTCTGAGGGAAAATGGAAATATAAACTCATTTTGAAATTTTTAAATATAAAATAGCTTTTGTGAATCTGTAGCTGCTTCACACTTATCATCAACATTTTTCGGAATTATTTCAATTGCATCATTGCATGTGATGAGATGGCTTTCTACAGTGCTCAACTGAACCACGATGTTCTTGAAAGATACTGCTAGAGATAATGCGATTAAAGACACGGGAACAGAAGATATACAGATGTGTCATTAGTTTTAAAGAGATAAGTACATCACTTTTTAACCTTGCCTTAAAACAAATAATTCAAACTTTGACAAAGTAATTGAAAAGTTTTGCAAACTAATCAGTATCTATTAACATATGGCATTTCACTATGAGATATATTCAATTAATTAATAATGATAAATATACTATGGTGTCTTAAAATTAGTAGGAATAAAAACTTTATAAAAGTTCATTATAAGCATTTCAACATTGTTTTACAAGTATTTGACAAGTGGATTATGATGTTAAAATAGCTCATTCAATATCTATTTTGATTGTGTAGATTTTTAATACAAGATAATCATTCTAAATCAAAATAATTTTAGAAAGGATGAGAATCACACACATAAATACACATACATGAATCTAGTGTGTATCTGGAGTAGATAGATAGATAAATAGACAGATTGATATATACATAGATATATACCTTTTCTGCTTTATCTAGACAATGTATTATTAGATATAAATACCAATCAAAATTTTTGATAGGATTGGCTCATAAATGTATGTTTTTGTAATTTGAAAATATGTAAGCTGAATTTGCAATTATGTCACTCTTTATAAATTTTCCTTAAATTTTTAATTACCCTGACTCAATTTAGGATCTTTAAATACTGTATCAATCACGAATCTGTTCCTTAAGAGTTCTTGATCCTCAGAGTACATGTATGAGCTATATTTTTATTAGCTCCTTAGGATAGCTGGAGGAATCAAAGTGCATGTGTACACTCTCTGTCACACACACACACACACACACACACACATACACATTGCATTTCACAGACTCACACACAAGAATGCACAAGTGCAGCAATGTGCCTAATGGCTGTCAAGATTTGTTTCCTTCTTATTTGAAAATGTCTGACTCTGTAAAAGAAAGTTTTGTCCTTTTGTTTGCTCATTTCCTTTCTGTCAGGGAGAACCTTTCTGTTTATGACTTTTAATCAGCCTCACAGCTAGGACTCTTTCACGAGCATCATAAACAGTCTATGTAGCATTATCATTCTCCAGTTACCTTGTAATGAAATTTTTTATAGAAGTAAGAATTTTTAGGGCCAGCCGAAAAGCTCAGCAGATGAAAGTGCCTACAAGCAGCCGAGCGGCCCAGGGTTCGACCCCCAGGCCTGCCGTGCTGGCCCCGCCCTCAGGGCATGCTGAGACTGCAACTGAGACTTGGCCTGGTGGCACAGGCTGTAATGCCAGCACTTGGGAGGCTGTAAACAAGAGAATCACTGGGAGTCCATTCTAGTAGTGAGACCCTGAACACCTTGTAGACCCTTCCGTAAAATACAAAAAAAGAGAATTTTTAAATATTTTCTGTTCATATATGTCTGTATTACATTAAAAAACAAGAAAAAATTTCAAGGTATGATAACTAAAATATATAGAGTAGAAGTATATTATGTATATGAGTATATTAAGTATATTATGCATAGGATTTATAAAGTGAATTTTGTGATATGTATAATTCACAAAAATGCTCCTTTAGAACAACTATAAGACGATTCATTATAATTTTTAAATAAAGTATAATTTCAAAAGTACTATTAAATTACTACAAAAAATATTTTACTGATGTCGAGTACTTTTCCTGTTTAAGCATTAGTGTACCTAAAAATTGTGCATATTTTTTTTCTTGTAGTTGAAATTTTGATAGAACAATGCAAAGAATTGCATTTTTCTTAGTTTTTAATGTAATATATATATATATATATATATATACACACACACACACACGTATAGCAAAGTGGGGAGTTATAGCTACATTTGACATGTATCTATATTGAAATAAGAAAGGACAAGAATCAGCAGAATTTCTAAATGTTGAGACCACTAGAAAGTCATTTTTCTCATAAACTAGAGGTATCTCACTAATTCTGATGCAGTGAAAAGGGTGATAACCACACGCACCGTCCTGGGCCATCTGATCCTAGGTCTCGCACTCCCCTCCCCATACGTCTCCTCCAAGAACACTGCACGAACATCAGCTCTTTGGGACTGTGGACACACTCCTGAAGTACCACTGTCCTCACACTAGCCCTGCCAGAATGTCCAATCAAAACTTGATTTAAATTAGATCATGTATAGTGTGTCACATGCTCTGCAAGATTTCTGGATTAATTTACCTTCATGGGTAGAAAACTTGAAATATTTTTACCCCAGACGATGAAAACATTCACTCTGATTCTGCGCAAAGTCGCTATTGGGCTAAAGTAGGATTATTGCTTAACTTCTGTAAATTATTCCCACGATTCTGGGAAATTGAAAAAAATAAGAATAGTAACTTGTAGAGGAGAGTTTATCCCTGAGTACTGGATGAAGTGTAATAGCTCTACACTGACGGCAAGTACCCCAGGAGTGCATAGTGAGCGCGGAGCCGCACCATGATGGCAGCTTACCTAAGGGAAATTTCTCTTCCTCTCTCTCTCTCTCTCTCTCTCTCTCTCTCTCTCTCTCTCTCTCTCTCTCTCTC
>NDGN011116180.1:0-15347 GCA_002564285.1 Tympanoctomys barrerae | reverse complement strand
TTTTTATACTTTTCTTCTGGATGGTTAAGACCAAAGTAAAGCAGGACCTATGCAACAAGAATTATAGCTTTTGGGTCTGAGAAGGTCAGTGAAATTCTCTCAGGATTTATCCTGAGTTTCTGATACTCCTGCCTCAACCTTCCAAGAGGCTGATATTATAGGCATATGCTGCTGTGGCTGAATTTCCTTATAAAGTAACTAGTTTCACCAAACAACAGCTTAGTAAACAGCATTTACAACAAATAAATGCTGTAAAAGACCCAATTAAAAAAGTTTCATTTTTTGATTCCCTTTGAAACTGGCTTGTTTACGGTAGTGTTCATTCGTTACATACCTCTCTACTACCCGAGCCCCTGTTTACCTACGACTATGACATGCTGTCTGAACTTTTTGAGATAGGCCACACAAACTGAGTGAAAACTTCACTAAGTGTGATGAGAAAGTCTTTCAGAAGATACTTTCTAAAGATTCCTCTGATCTACATATAAAGTGAAGTTTTAGAATACACATTTAATTTAAGTGATTTTAATTAAACATGGTAAATATTAACAGAAAAATGCAAGAAAAATTGAGTATTGCTTTAAATTTTTTTCTCAGAAGCAGATAAACATAAATACATAACTGAGTGTGGAAATTGTCTAATTTGTATTCATCTTGTTGATCTCAGTTCCTGGGTGTTTTAGAGTGTGAGTGTGTCAACCAAACACTGAATATTTCAAGATGCATATATTTTACAATACTACTTAGCCTCAAAAGGCAAATCAGATACTTTTTTAGGAGATCAAAAGAACGAGTAATCTATCCCAGGTTCAGAGAAAGTCTTATTATTAGTCAGAAGAAATATAAACTTGAAAAGTTAGGGTAAATGTGGGTTTTCTCACTTTATTAGATAAGTATTTTTACATTATAACTTCCTCCTTAATGTTGTGCATTCACTGACTGTATAAAGAATATACAATATAAAACCATGACGATAATGGAAGAAAAATATCAGAATATGAAGTATAACATTTCAAACATTGAAATACCCATATATTCTTTGTATTCTTTCTCATACCTTAATCCCCAAGGCAATCCTTAATCTTTTTATTTGCCCATTGGTTTGTGGCCTTAGATTATATTTTTGTGCATATGTAACACTTCATTCTTTACTTTTATGCATTTTATTATTATCTATTTAATATCATACAAATAATTATTGGATTTGATTTTTCATTTCACTCAGAATAGTATATTTGAGATTTCTTCAGTTTTTTGACAGTTTCCCTCAAACAAGTATATTAAAAATTTTCCCATTACTCCTTAAAATTAGTAACTTTGTACTGAACATTTTGCTCACTTTTATTCATATTTTCTAATTTTTATTAGATATTAGAGAATCTCACAAGAGATTCTCTAGACTAGGAACTATTTGTTCACAGTGTATGCACCTGTGTACTTTTAGTAAACAATGCCAAATGTTGTTAAAAGATTCTGATTACTCTCCTACCAGTTCTTCATGAGAGTGATTGTTTTCTCCTTCCTACCAACACTGATGTTGTCTTGCCTTTTGTTTTATTTTTGCAAATGAGATGAATGTAAAGCTCTATTTCATTGTGCTTAACTCAGAAGTATTACCATTTTGTTGCAATATCTCATTTTCCTAGGCTTTTTGTTCTCCCAGCACTATTTAAGAGCCTCATTGTGATTAAAATGGCCCCACTGACAGTGCCTCTAATTATCAACCCCTAATGCAGGCAAAATTGTACACTATTGTGCTTTTAATTTGTATTCCCAGGACTATCAATAAGGACATTTTCATAATATATTTAGCTATGCTTCTTTCCTTTTTAGTGTAATAATTTATTTTTTCTTTCTTTTTTTATTCTTATTTTTGGCAGAACCAGGGATTGAACTCCAGCACTTGCACTTGCCAGGGAAGCACTTATTCCACTGAGCCATCTCCACAACTCCAAGTGTAATAATTTCTTAGTTTTGGCCTACCGCATTTTTTTTTTTTTTTGGGGAGGTTATTGGTCATTCTTGTTAAGCCACATACACGTCATTTTCTTCAGGTTTTTGACTTCTCTTTTTCTTTCTAAAATGTTGTGTTATGATGAACAAATTCATAATTTCGACAGGCACAATTTTAATATAATGTGCAGCTTACACACGTTTTGTCATGATTTGGAAATATTTCTCAAACATGAGGCTATGAGGTTGTTCTCATTTTTCCCCGCAAAGGTCTTACAAAGCTGTTTTCCTCATGTGAGGATTTACCAGTCCAAGGAGTGGAAGGAGGAAGGAAAGGCTAGAAAGGTGTGAAGTTGGAACCTAATTTCCCTTTTCCCCACATGAACCACTATCGTAGCACTCCTTGTTAAGTATTCTGCCTAACCAGTCCCACTTGAGCTCCCATGTGTCCGTCCTTCTGTTTGCTCTCCCAGCTCAACTCTTCTAGGATTTTAGATCCAGCTTCACCATGATGTGCTTTTCAAATTACTGTTGCCCTATATATAACTTTTTCTTGGTTTTCAAGTATTTTAGAGTGGCAAGTTGTCTCACTCATTTTTCTAGAAGGATATCTTATTTTTCTTTTTCTCTTCCATATTCACATTGGAATCAGCCTTTTAATTCTTGTGTTAGAACAGACTAAATTAGAATTTGAGAAGATATACCATACTTAGAATATCACTAACTCCTTAATATTATTGTCATGATATGCAAGTTTGCATATCCCCAAATCCGTATGTTGAAATGCTAAGCCCCAGGGTGATGGTATTCAGAGTGGGGCTATTGGTATATTTATAAAAGAGACCAAAGGCAGACTTTTTTACTCTTCCAACAATGAATAAAGACAAAGCCCCTCATTTGAGAAGAAAAGTTCCAACTGAAAACTGTAGTCACCTTTATCTTAGTTGTCCAAGCTCCAGAACTGTGAGCAAAATGTTATTGTTACTTATAAGACGGAGAAATTTCCATCCTAAGTGTTTTGTTTTAGTAGCTTGAATAGACTAAAGTAGTTTTCAAATTTCTGGTGAACATCAACATAAAAATGTGGTTTGAAATTAAAATTTTTATCTGGATATTGATGCTACAATGAATATTATTCAGTTCTAAAAAGTTAACTGCTAAAGGATCTTACTAAATATTCTATTTTTTGTTTCTATACAAAAAATGTCATAATGAAAATTTATTACTTCCATTCTCATCATTTATGTATTTTTATTTCTATAAGGCTATGAACTCTTTGTGATATTTAATAAGGCATATTATTAAATATCCACATTTGTATTATAAATATCAGCTATAAAATATTCTTCCAAGTCTCCAGTTATTAAGAGATGTTCTTTGAATGGGTGTGGAATTTTATGAAATTTTGGTACATATGTTAGAATAATCGTATGATACTTGTCATTATTATGGTAAATTATATTAACACATTTTTCATTGTTAGATCAAAATTCATTTTAAAAATAAATTGTACTTAATAATATGCATTGTAATTTTAAAAATATTATGTGATTTATTTATTTATTTATTATTTTTTATGAGCAGAATATATTGATTGAGGGAAAGAAAACTCCTGTCCCAGAGAGGTACAGGAGGAGGGCCTGAGCAGGTAGTTCCCCCTATGTGATTTATTTTGTCAACAATTTTTACATTTAGTTTTAAAATTAAAATGGTTCTTTCAGAAATAATTTTTGTCTATCTTTGTCTTGAAAGTATACAAATCTCATAAAATAAATAAGGAGTACGTCCTTTTCATCTGTTTTCTGAGAGAAATGCATAGGGTCAGAAGGTTTGGATATGGTCAGATTTTTCTATTCACAGTAGTTGGAACTGAATCAATGTTCTTCTCACTAAGCTACATGTCCAATCCTGTGTTGTTGATTATTATTATTATTATTATTATTATTATTAATACAGGGTCTCTCTAAATCTCTACACTGCCCAACCTAAGCTCAAACTTGTGATTCTCCTGCCTCAGCCTTCTAGAGCGCTGAAATTATAGATACAAGACAACATGATGAGTGCAGAGATAAATCATTCCTTTTATTTTTTAAAGAGAATAAGTAATGCTACAAAAAATAAGAAAAATAGAGAATCTGACTAAAATGATAGGAATTCAGCACTTGCTGTTATATTGCATATTGTTGTCTTCAGATTAGTTATTCAAATACATAAGCATGTAAAATTGGTCAAATTATAAAATAAGAAAAAAAAGCATTAATGGATCCTTTCAATAGACCAGCAGAAACCAGAAGTAAGTTGTGCAAGATACCCTGTGTATATGGATATATATTTTTGCTTTCTTCTTTCTTTCTTTTCTCTTTTCCCAGAAATCATTCTTAACATGATGATTGTTCTTGTTGTTCACGTAATGGGAAGACTATAAACCAAAGACTCTGTATTTAATACAACAGAAATTTTTCTTCCTTTGAATCACAGCTCCTTTATTGCTCTTTGTGTCACCTGCTAATATGCCACAAATTTTTAAGTTTCTGGATTCATCACTCACCGTGTACTTTCCCCTTCATTTTTCTGTATTTCTCTTACTACTCTGTCAATTCAGGCTAATAATCTTTTTAAATAGGGTTACTATACTAATACAGCACTTAGCTGTTTTGAAAACATTTATATTATCCCAAACAAAAATGCACTAGCTTGAATATGTAACCATCAGGGAAGATATAATTTCTTATTGCTTTTTATACAGAATTCAAAGGTGAAAACTCTGGAAGCTCAGTTAAGAATTGTGATGGATGCTCCTTTTCCATAGATTTAAACTGCAGACATTGCTTCCAACTTGATTAATATGACACTATTAGGCACACGTATTAGAGATTACATTACTTAGATTTTCTGTATATGGTTGTGGCAACATTTAAGTGACCGTTAAAACATGTTTATAGTAAGCTAAGTAATAAAAAGTTAGCAATATAAAAATATATCACAAAGGATGACAACAAAGGTTTTGGATACACAGATTATAGAATAATGCACTCTAAAAATAATAACAAAATTATCATCAAATAATAAACAATGTCCAATCTTCCAAATAATTAAAAATAAAATAATAAGCACTAATTTCTGCCTTCTTAATATTTTTCAAAAATATTGTCCTTTTTTAAAATTTATTGTAAACTTACCAGTTTTAATTAAACTCTTGTTATATGATTTAGAGTCCATATGTGAGTTACATTATTCCAAAGTCATGTGACATATAGATCTATATTGTTTTAAATAAAACAGTAGTCATCAAGGCAATATCTTTTTGACAAAAATGATTTGATTAAAAATGTATCTCTCAATCATTTCAAGTCATTTAAAATGTTGTAAATTTTATTTTGAATTTTCAGGTGTTCTTGAACATTTTCCTTCATAATGAATGTTTTGTGATTTATAAACAATTCTGTTATGATTAGATAATTTGCCAGATTGAGAATTATTATTAAAAATTAATTTCATTCTAATCAAAATTTATTGATTTCAGTCGAGGGTGCTAAGCTGAGAATACATGTCATTCCAAACTGCAAATATTTTTACAATAACAAGTTTTATTCTGCCTTAATTTTAAAATAAGAGTTTCCATGGCCCAGAGGTTTTGGCCAGTAGCATAATGAACGCACATGCCTGAGACTTGAATTTGGAAGTAACTTTGGAATTAACCTTCCATTGGCCTAGAGAGACTGCAAATGGAAAGATTTTGGCTTTTGTGGACAAAAAAGTCTGTTTATATCAGTGTTCAACACCTGCTACTGGATGAGCCACAGAGCAACACTGATGTCAAAATTGGAGGGAACGATGCATGTAGTACTGCTAGTTCTAGGGTGCGTGCCAAGAGTGCACATAAATGAATGGAAAAAGAAAACAGGGAGAAAAAGACACTCGCATTATGCAGAAGGTGGAAAATCTTGTGTACAGGAACATATGTACACACTCATACTGAGAGTTGGTATTTCTTATGTATTAAAAATATCAAGTTCATGTTTGTTCTTTGACTCCATATCTGAATTTATGAAAGTCCTTGAACTGTACATTTTACGGGTAAAAAGAATTTAATGATTCTGTATCATGAGCTAACATTGTATCTCTTAATTCTGCCTTGAAATATTGAGAATAAATCACAAAGTACAGCCGTAAAACATATAGTAAGAATAAATTACAGGATTAAGAGATTAGGAAGAGCGTTCTATGACCTTCTCCTATAGAGCCATAAATCTCATGCCAAATGAAATGATGATTCATTTCTCAACTATTTCTTATTTTCTGATACAATGTACTAACTGTAACTTATGCATTAATTGTATATACAGTTAAAATATTGTGCTGAATTATCACACATAGCTCTAATCTAACTACAGTTTTTGCTATATTCTTGGTAATAAAATTCAGCATCAGATAGTACAATCAAGATATAAAATAAGTAAATTTTTTTCTAGATTACATTACTGTTTAGAAAGAGCAAGGGCCTGGAGACATGGCTCAGCAGCACCAGCACCTGTCAGGCAAGCATGAGGCCTTGAGTTTGATGTCCGGTAAACAAACAAACAAACAAACAAGCAAACAAAAACCAGATATTTTCCCACAAAAAGCAGGTAGTTTTGAAGTCTTAGACGACTTAGAAAAGTAATAAAAAATGTTGAGTGTTATAGAGCATAGTATGTGGGTAAGATAATCAAAAGTTAGAGGGCTGGAGTTGTTTAAAGATCTTGCCTAGCATGCGTGAGATCCTGGGTTTGATCCCAGTACTACAAAACCAAAAAGATAGCATGAGGGATTTGGAACAAAATTTTTGTCCTTATGCAACAATGGGGGAAAATGTGCTACTTTGAGAGTGAAAGCAATCAAATTTCAGAGTTAGAGTACCAGCTTTAAAAGAAAAAAAAACTTTTCTTTTTGAATTCTTCATGAATCTCCATATATTTCATACTTAAAAAATAGTGCAGAAGATTACCTAAAAGAGAGCCTTCTACCCCCATCGTGCTTGATCTAGCAGCGCACTGAACAGAGCTCTCTGCTTCACAAGTAGTAGAGGTGTGCTGATGAGTTCAGATAATGATATGTGCATGTTTAATTAATGGGACATTTATATTAAATTTATGTTCCACAAAACAATTAAACAACCTCGACTTAAATAGCATGTACAAAATAAACTGCCAAGATTTCCATGATTACCTGAACTAGAAAAAAAAAATCATTGTTATAACTCTACATCATTCACTCTTTCACACACTGGTAGAGCAGATAATTTCAACTCCGATTAACACAGTATGCATATTTGGATGGCATGGAGAAAAGTACAAAACAGCAACTCAGCAAGGAGTATGTTAAAATGGCTTTTAGAAAAGAAAGAGCTAAGTCAAATGAAACTCTCCAAGGCATAGATGCTACTAGGACTTTACAGCACATCCTAGTTCTGCCCACCAGAACTCTTACTGCCAGCAGTATCTGGCTCCTGTGCCTCTGTATTTCAGGAAATATAGTTGTCACAGGTCACTCTTCAGATTAAATTAGTTTCATTTATCTAAAATAAATCTAAAAACAGCTCACAAGATGGACAAATTAATCTAATCAGTAGGGCATTACAAGTCTTCATTTTCATCTGTTTGGTTCTCTAATGCAATGACATAAACTTGGATGGTACAGAAACTTAGAGACTTTTGATTAAGGAAGTCACTCTTCCAATTTTCCTAAAAGCAAGTGCATAGATCACTGAATAAATAATTGGGTGAAACTTATATCCCTTTAATGAGATTTTAACGGAACTGACTGATGCCCATTACACTTAAGAATATTTATAGCATTTTAAAAAGTACCTAAACACTAATATAATGTCTTCCTTTTTGGTGATTAATGCAAAGATCATTAATGTAGTGTTCTTCAGTCAAGACAAGTAGTGAGTCTTACACATTTAACACAACACAGATCTCCAAACACAGTGGCTTGCACTTAGAAAACAGTAACTATAGTTTGTATTCAATAAGTATGTTTTCTAAGTGAATGTACTTTGAAGCCTGTATTAAAATAAAAATTTAACAATATGTAAGGTTCTATTTTTCTTAAATTTAATATCAAATCTTGACCATTATTGCAAGACTGACTTAAACAGTGTATATAGTTTTATAGAGTGAAGGAGAATATTTTTTAAAAATGTTTGTTGTCTTTCTGTGAGAGGGACAATAAAGTTATGTCAGAATAATGAATGATTATGATTATATCATACAATAATCAAAACTAGCAATAACTTAATTCCTTGTCATTTGTTAGCCAATTGTATCTTTTTGCAGTAGTGAGTCAGACACATGACATAACTTGCTTAAATCATGAGACAGCTAGCTTTTAATCCATTGAGATTCATGAAATGCCTGGAAATCAGTCTACAGAGATGAATAGTCCTCTGAAGTAACAAAAATACAGAAACAAAAATGAAAACTTAAAATCCTAGGGCCATCCAGATAGCTAACAGACTAAAGTGCTAGCTTAGGCAGGCACAGGGAGCAGCGTTCAATCCCCAGCACCACATGCCATGCCAGCCCCACCCTGGAGGTATGCTGAGATAACAACTGAGACTGGGCATGGTGGCATGAGCCTGTATCCCAGCACTTGGAAAGCTGAAAACAGAGGATTACTACAAGTCCGATCTGTGTAGTGAGACCCTTAGTCTCTGTACTAAATATATTTTTAAAAAATGGAAAAAGAAAACTAAAAATCCTAAAACAAGAGGTGACAAAAAGATGAAAAGCATACTGCACATTGTAGTATTCAGATGTGGTGTCATTAAAATACCTCATCCTTATTGCATACGCAAGGAAAGTAAAAAGAAGTCAAAAGCAAGGAATGAATAGTATTGATGTTGGACTATTTCTCACAGCTACTATTTCTAATACATTATTCCACTGATCCCAATGAATAATCCACTTTCAAAAAACTTTCACAGGGAATAGTACGTGAACGGAGGTGGGCATGTGGGAATGGTAGTATAGAAAATGAAAATATTCTGGATTTTAGATTCAAATAATCAGTCTCGGTTTTGAGTTTTGCATATAAAGATGAGAGCCTTGTACATACCAACACATTTGACCCTCAGTTTAAACACTGTTGTCAGAACAGGTTGATTTCATTAATCTGTAAATAGGCAAAGTGTCAAAGAAGTATCAAATTTGTTAACAAGAACAGACACAATGAAAACTCTTTGAAAGGAGGTCAAGATTGGCTTTGCGTGTTTTGGGGTATGTGTGTATATGCTTGTGTGTGTGTGTGTGTGTGTGTATGCTTGTGTGTGTGTGTGTGTGTGTGTGCGCGCGCGCGCCTATGTATATGCTTGTGTTCCTGCATCCCTAGTTTCTTACTATTTTTCATTTATTGGCCATGCTCATTAAACTATTGAAAACACAATAGAAAGTCGTTATATTCCCAGACTGAGGGAGGAACTAGGCCATTAGGACTGTGGGCATTTGAACAAGCATATATTGGCTATTTACTACCTATAAGGAAAGGTAAGTTACCTACCTGGCAGAATGTGGTAGAAGCATTTTAATTTCTTTCACAGTGAACTAATTCTCATTTTGCAGTGCTGCGCATACATTCTAGAGACTTTGCCCTCTGATACCTCTTCTCACCCTAATGATCCTCCACTCCGCCAACTAACCACTGAATATATATTTTATCATAGCCAATTTTTAGTTGTAGTACTTAATGATTAAGCAAGAGACAAATTTTTTTGATCTCAGTTCAACACACATTTCAAAATTTATAAAACAATACTTGAATATACAAAAGATGCAAATTAATAAAGTTGAAAACTTTGAGAAACTTCCGTCTATAGTTGATAAAATAAGCAGAAATAGGAAAAAAAGTTGCTAGCTGAATAATATAATTTTAAAGACTGACAAATTTTGCAGACATTTGAAAAGCATTTCTAATGACTTTATAAATGTCCAAGAGGGAAGAGTCCATGAAAACCATAAACAGAGCTGAGCATATGCCCTGTCGCTGGGCAAGCTTTCTCCATGTTTTATTAAGTCAGCGTCAGTGTCTTTATGTTTACATTCTTCCATATTCCGCTGCATACATGCACCTAGCTGGGCTCTATAATCTGCAGGTATCTAACCTGAGCCAAATGAAAGGAACAAAAGTTGCCCTGATTTTTTTCTGAATCCAACTTTGTTCCAATACATAATCTGGAAACAGGTTAACAAAAATATCTACCGTTATGTGAACCAAAGTCCCAGGTAAATTGAGAGGTGGAAATGTCATTTCCTTCTTATCTTACCAAATGTAAAATAAGGAGATTTTTAAGCACAATTTATTGCAAGCCTGTAATCTCAGTATGTAGGGAAATTGAAGCAGGAAGATCCCCATTTTGAGTCCCACTTTGGAAATTTAGTGAGACTCTAACCCAAGCAAACAAACAAGTAAAAATGAATAAATATAGAGGCTTGGCTATTGATCAGAGGTGCAGAGCATCTAGCTTGGAAACTAGCAGCAGTAACAAAAGACAGAACCTCCACCCCAGCTCATCTCCTCATCTTCACTTTAGAAGGAAGTTTGTTTTTGTTTTAATTTTTTGTTTTGTTTTTGGGTTTTTTTTTTTTTGGCTACTTAAGTCTGCCTTAAAGGCAGGTCTGGTACAGCTTTTGGAGCTGGGAATCACATCAGAGTCCTATGCACCTGCCTGCATTTACCCAAGCAGCGCTTAAACATCTGAGCTGTCCTGCCAAGCCTCCCTCATCTTCACTTTAAAAGTAGAAGAAATGATTATAGTTTTCAGGAATTGCTGTTTATCAATAATCTCGATTTTAGATTCAAATAATCAGAGATTCGGTTTTGAGTTTTGCATATAAAGATGATGGCCTTGTACATACCAACACCATTTGATCCTCAGTTTAAACATTGTTGACAGAACAGATTGATTTAAATAATCTGTAAACAGGCAAAGTTTTTCAAAGAAGTAACAAATTTGTTAATAACAGACTTTTTCTGGGGGCCGGGGAGATGGCTCAGTGGAAGAAGCACGTCCCTGGCAAGCACAAGGAACTGAGTTCAATCCCCAGTTCCACCAAAATAATAAATAAATAAATAAATAAATAAATAAATAACAGACTTATTCTGGAAGACTACTTGGACATTGCATTTTTTTTGTTTTTCTTACTATAACTTTATATTTTATAATTTTAGTCCATTTTATTTTTAATATAATTTTATTTTATTTTCAAGAGTATTTTTGTCTTTCTGCTATTTGTTTTTGCTTTTATTCTTCAAAATAAAACAAAATAAAATTGACTATTCAAAAAATTAACTGGCACCTAAAATGGTAAATGTTCATAATGTCCAGCATATGTACACATTATATGATGTCTAAATCATGTTAAACATATTCACATCCTCAAACACTTACCTTTTCTTGATGATGAAAACATTCAAAATCCTTTGCACTAGATTTTTAAAATATGAAATACTTTGTTGTGATTTATACTCAACACCATATGCAATATTATACCTGACCTTCTCCTAACTGTATTTTAGTAAACTTGGACTAGCCTTTTTCTTTCCTGTGCCTTTCTCTTCTCTGTCTCTGGTAAATATTCTGTTCTCAACTTCTATGAGGTTAAATTTTTCTAGATTCTGCCCCAGTTTATTTTGTTCAAAATTATAGTTTCCATTTTCACCCAAGTTGTTGAAAATGACAAGACTCTGGGTTAATTTTTTTTTACCAATTAGTATTCTATGTGTATACATGCCATGATTTTATTTTCATTCATTGGTTGGTAGACCCTGGTTTGTTTTCATTTCTTGCTTATTACAAATAGTACTCAAAAAACCCTTAGAAATGCAGATTTCTCCTGGACCTAATGATTTCATTTCCTTTGCATCTGTACCCAGCAGTGGGATTGCTGGATCAAAGTACAGTTCCATGTTTAACTTTCTGAGGAACATCCATGCTATTCCCCAAAAGGAACACTAATTTACCTTCCCACCAAGAGTGTGCCACTGCTCTGTTTTCTCCATCTCCTCATGAGACATCTTATCCTTTGCCACCTTCAAAATAGCTATTCTTTGCCTGCTGATATCTCACTGTGAATATGGGGTGGTGTTTCATTGCAACTTTGACTGCATGGCCTTGATGACTATTTGGGCAATTATTTTCTCATCCATGTGTTGGCCATCTGGATGTCTTCTTTTGAGAAATGTCTGTTTATGTCTACTGCCCTTTTATTTTATTTTACCTTTCAAATTTTATTTATTCGTTTCGGTTATCACACTAGCAAGACAATATGATGTTTGCACATGTGGATCTGATTTATTTCACTTATGAATGCAGTCTCTATTTGCATTCATTTATCTACAAAAGCCTCAGGTTTATCTTTTTTATATCTGAGTAATATTCCATTGTTCAAAAATACCACATCTTTTTTCCAGTGAAATTACAGAGGTTTTATTAGGTATTTACTTGGAACACTGAGATCAAAGTCGTCACCCACACAGTACAGTTACACACAAGAACTTATTAGAGCTGATAAACCTAGCTCAGTTGTTAGAGGAGCAGCACATAGTGACAAACAGCTTCCCTGCTACAAAGGTGCCAGAAAATCTAGCAAATTGAAAAATTATAATTGAGTTGCTTTGTGTTTTTATAGCAGCTGCATATTTTGTGATATAACTGGACAAACTATCCAAGGACAAGCAACTGCCCTTTTAAAGACTGAGTTATTTAGAGTTTTGTTTTGAGTTTTGGGAGTCCTTCGTATGTTTTTAAATCAATACCTTGTGAGCTGTATGTATCACACATATCCTCTGACACCACATAGGTAGGCTTTCCACTGTGTTAATTGTTTCCTTTGCAGTAAACAAGCTGTTTAATTTGATAGAATCTCATTTACCTAGTTTTGCTTTTGTTTCCTTAGCTTTTAAGATGTTGTCCAAAATATTTTTTTTCATTTTAATATCCTGAATTGCTTAATCTTACACTTTCTATCAATAGTTTCGCAGTTTTATGTTTTATAGTTAAGTCTTTTTTTCCATTTTTAGTTGGTCTTTGTAACTGGTAAAAGAACAGGGTTTAGCTTCACCGTTCTTTATCTGGAGAAGACATTTCCCAATACCATTTATAGAAAATAATGTCCTTTTTCCAGTGCATTTTCTTAGCCCCTATGTCAAAAGCCAGTTGGCTGTATATGTAGATGCAGAGAAGAGGGTTTGCTCTGTCTTCTCACAGAGGCCTCTCTGTGTCTGTTTCTGTGTCGGCACCCTTAGCACTGCTTCTTAGTGGGTTGGAGGTGTGGTAGAGCATTGTCACTGACGGGCTGCTTTAGTCATGGCACATGCTTTGCAAATTGCACTGACCCCTATCCTCAATATTCTAAAACATTATTTTATACATTTATATCATCTATCTACCTACCCCAAGTAAGCATTTTAGTTTTAAATCCTCAACTTCAGAAATGTAGCAATTGTACATCTATATATTTTTTGCAGTTATCTGGACCTATTATTAAATAAAGAGTATTTTTATAATTTTATGAAGCATCATTAAGCTTCATGACTTCAACCATTTCCTGAAACTAATGTAACTAAAGCTATGCTAAAGAAACAATGGCTGTAAAATTTAATTTTGTTTTAATATTAATAACACTCATATATATGAAGAAATAAGTGAATGGCAAATCAGATATGCAATTTTCAAAATTGGTCATTTTCTTCTCATGGCTACTTTTATATTACTTCTTGACATAGTAAGTCAAAAAACAATTATACAAATTGAATATGAATCCAGGATATATAATTGTGACAGGTAATAGGCCTGGCAGCATAGAAAATGCATGTAAGTCACCTTAGAAAGGATGATTACAACTAGACACTAGCATTATTCACCCATAAAGGATCTACTAATGTGGCATCATGTCATAGTAATTACTAGAAAAAAAATTAATTGAAAGATAATTATACATTCTATAAGTTTTCTTCAGGAATATGTTTATTAACAACCACTATGTCTCACTGAGATATAAATTTTCACAGACTTACTTTCTGCAAAAGTAAAATATTTAAATTGTAAAAAGATTCAGGTCTTACATGGATATAATATGCCAAAATTTTTCAGTGAAATTAACATAGACTGGCCTGTACAGCAAGAATTCAGAAGCTGAACTGATGAATTAGGTGGGAGGAGACCATTGTACCCTCCCAAATTGTGGCATATAACCACCTAAGGTGAGTTCTCACAGTGTTCAGAAGATACAAATCACAAAGTGTGAGACCAGCATCCCTGGGGAGAATTCATGCTGTCAATGTGTTCTGAGATGTCTGTAGAACTTGATGATGAGAAATTTAAAACTAAGTGATATGCAACAATTGCAGAAAAACAATCTACTATCAAGTGACCAGAGTGGGTCAGAAGGCACTTTCACAGGTTTACACAACTAGGGACAAAGATAAAGGAAAAATCATGAAGAAAGGGAGCAAAAGAAGCACCAGGGTTGTGATTCAATTATGTAATCTCATTAAAGAAACTTGGGTCATATTAACAAGAGGAGAAAAGTAAGATTGTTTTGATGATATCTCTTTGATTATTCATGAAATAACACTAACAAGGATGATGACTAATAAATATTCACATTGAGGCTGAAAGTAGTAGTAAAACCTTATAAATGAGAAAGCTGATGGTCAGGATGCTTAAGTTAATTAGAGACTCTTGTATTTATTTCTCCATCATAGTGAGTAATTTCAGAAGCTAAAATAGTGATTGTGCATAGATAGCAATTGACTTCAGCTGCAATGCAAGACAAGTATGGTAACTGGAAGCCACTTCATGAATTTATGTACAAGAAAGTAATCTGTATTGTTCAAAATACCACAGAGACAATTGCTTGACCAATTTGCTCTCTGCAAAAGCCTGAGAGAATGTTTTCTCTCCATGTGACTCTTTTAGGCACTCGCTACTTCACTGATCACTTTCCTCTGTGGCCCCATAATCTCCGTGATCAGAAAATTTGGGGAAAAAAACTCAGTTACAGGATGCTACAGTATAGGTTCTCCTGTGTCCTGAGTCTTCACTGACCTTGTTGGTCTAGGACCTAAATGTTGGCTGTCCTTGAACCCCTTCTCTTTCTCTAATTTGTGGTCTTCAAACTTAGGTTGTTAACTCTCCAGAAGAGAGCTTATTATTATTACCCTACAACATAGGCAGTTGAGCTGAACCTCACTATTTGTCTGAATATCAAACATCTTAGTCCTATGGAAAACCCACTACTATTAAGGACTACTGGACTATATTGTAATATTTTACTGTATTTATACAACTACAATATTTAAATGACAATGGAATACCCATCTCTGACAAAACTAAACAAAAAAAGGGGATA
>NDGN011116050.1:0-14278 GCA_002564285.1 Tympanoctomys barrerae | reverse complement strand
ACAGAGCCCGGGGAGAGTGACCTCCCAGGTATAATTTTCAGTAAGAAGTTTCCAGATATTTTTTAGGCTTATATCTAAAAATTTTAAATTTTTGCTGGAATTCTTTTCAATATTTATTGATAATATGTGCACATAGAGCTTTCACACCTTGACACTATATTCTTCCATCTTACTAAACTTATCCTTTTAGTAGCTCTTTTGTGGATTCTTTGGTATTTTCTATTTAGGTAATAATATCATTTGCAAACGGGGAATTTTATGTTTTTATAGTCTGTTTACCTCCCATTCATGCTTCCTGCTTTCTTGAACTATGTAGAATGTCCAGTAAAATATTAAACAGAGGTGAGAGTGGCTCCCCTTGCCTTGTTTCTTCTCTTAAGGATCCACTGTCTATGAATTTTACCATTAATGATAGTGCTAGTTGTAGTCCTTTATCATTTGGTAACAGTTCTTTTTTTTTTTTTTCTTTTTTTTCTTTTTTCAGAACCGAGGATTGCACTCAGGCCATCGCGCTTGCCAGGGAAGCACTTATTCCACTGAGCCATTGGCAGTTCTTTTAATCCCAATTTATATAGAGATTTAGAATGTAAATTTTATCAGATGTTTCTTCTGAACTTGTTGAGATGATTATATTTGTTTCCTTTATCCTATTGTCTTTTAATATAATGAGTTGTGTTAATTTACTTTTAAAAAATTTCCCAACCTATTATTATCAATATAAATCCTGCTTTTTCATGATTTACTATTCTTTTTAGCTAATAAAAACATAGGTTACTAATATACTCAAGCGTATTTGTTCTTACATTCATGAGGGACGTCAATTGGGGATTTTTCTTGGTATATTAAAAATAAACTAACTAAAAGAGCGGTAACGGGAAATAGGAAGGCAGATCTTTTGCAAGTGGGAGGGAGAGCCAGAGAAAGAAAGACAAAAGGCAGAGGGGAGTGGAAAGGGAATAAAAGGAATTAAGATATGTTAAGTGCATATCCCTTCCCCTAAGGTGATTAGAAACATCATGCACTGCAAATATGTACTAATAAAAAAATAAAACAAGATTATGTTTTGGTGGGTATGTATAAAATCAATGTACAAAAATTAATAGTCTACATCTACACAAAACAAACAAAATCCAACATTTTTCTCCCAAACCCTGATTCTTCTGGAAGAGGTAAAATGTGTTGTTCCTTGTATTTCAGTGTACTTCATTGTTTTATTCTCTCAGATCTTCCAGAGGTTTACAAAAATTACAGCTCTCATGTTGTTTCTCTTCATTGTTAAGAGCAGTAACACTCATTCCAGCTTTTTAGATTCTAAGACAAGGAGATTTCTGGATATGTGGTCTCTAATGTAGCAATGTGTGTTTGAATGCAGTCGCTGCAGGAGAAACGGAGTCTCAATCCAGAAAATAATTTCCTCCATCATCTCCTCTCTACTCCAACCAGAAGTCTAGAGCTATACAGAAGATAAAGTGGGGTAAGTGGATAGAGACCATGAAGTGGTGTGTATAGAAAAGCCTTATTTGGATAGGGTTGTGGTATACCTTGGATATGAAACACCACCCAAAGGCCAATAAACGAAGAAGGTTTGGTTCCCAATTTGGCATGAGGAGGAGGTGATGGAAACTTTGCAAGGCAGGACTTAGTAGGAACATCTCCTTAGGTCCTGGGAACATGATTTGAAGAAGATTGAGGGATTGTAGCTCTCTCTCTCTCTCTCTCTCTCTCTCTCTCTCTCTCTCTCTCTCCCTCTGACTCTCTCCCTCTCTCTTTCCAACCTTAAAGAACACAGTTATACTCCACCACACATTTCCACCATGCTCTACCTTCCCCCAAACCAATGATATCAACTAATCATGGTCTGAACTTGCCAAAACTAAGAGCCAAAATAAGGCTTTCTTTCTTAGAAGTTGATTATCTCAGGTTTTCACTATAGTGTTGAGAAACTAATGCATTTGTCCAGCAAGGTCTCCTGAAACAGCTACATTTGTATGGAGATGTGCTAGGGAAGGCGTCAGCTACATGAACGTCTGTGGAAAGTTGAAAGAAAATGCAAAGTCCAAGGAGGAAACAGACACAAGAAGAGCACCTAATATTGAGAATGGCTTTATTGTTTTCAGGAAATGAAAAGATCCATGAACTTTATAACAAGGCGGGAGGTGGGACACCGAGACAGAGAAGTAGAGAGGTATGAAATGAGATCAGACGGAGATGCGGGGAATTGAACTATGTGCAGGTTTGTTGATCTTGGAAAGGATTTGAGATTTAATCATAAATGTACTGAGAAGTCACTGGGGAGTTGTAAATAGAAGATCAATATGCCTGATTTATGTTCTTTAAAGACCAGTCTGGCTATTGAGTAGCAAGCAGATAAATTAGGGAATGAATTAAATACCATTATGGTACCCATTACACACATAAACGTCTGGTCAGGTGAGGGAGATTGAGCATTCCAAGACACTGAAGAGAAAATGTCCCTTCCAGCCATCTCTCAAGGATACCCATATTATCGAAAAGACTCAATTAATCTCTTTGAAAGCAAAGGTTCCTTTGAGAGGTGATTCCTGTTGGATGACGTCCCATGCTGCTGGCAAGAATTTATAAAACATCCTTTCTTCAACCCATCCCATACCTGGAAATTGGGGGTGGGGGCAGAAACATAATAATGTTTCTTATTCATTGTAATATAAACAGTTGTATCTGCTTGCTGGGAGAGCTGGCTATAAGAGTCTGTGTTCCATACCTATGGCAATTGGAGCATCATTTTCTATTATGTTCTGTATTGTTCTGACAGACACATGATTAATTAGCACAATCAGCATCTCTCCTTGAAAACGGCCATGGATCAGTGTGTCTCCTCCATCATGTAATTGAATCAAGGCCCACACACCTGTTTCCACTTCCTTTAAACAAACACCTGCCTGATAATCAACACAATAGCAATACTAAATCTCAACCTGCTTTCTGCATAAGTACATCGTCCAACCTGACCTAATCAATGCTGAAAGCTAGAAAAACACGGGCTTCAGAGATGACTACTGCCGGATCCATACCTATAATTAAATTGTTTGCCACTGCAGTCCAGCTTGTGTTGCATCACAGAGCTGGTTATGGCTATGTTGTACAGCGCCCCAGAATTTGGCTCTGGTCCAATCTGGGGTCATACCAATTGTGCGATATGAGCCCTTAACCCTTTAACCTTGTTTCCCCATCTTTAAAAGGATGATGATGATAATAATAATAGTAATAATAATTAAAGTGCTTTTTAATTTGTAAATTATGCATATTAAATGTTTTTTTTTGTTTTGTTTTGTTTTGTTTTGTTTGTATTTTGGTGTGCAGGGTGTATAGGGTCTCAGTACGTAGATCTGATGCATAGTGATTCTCCGTTCTCACCCTCCCAGTGCTGGGATTACAGGTACGCGCCCCCATGCCCAGTTTCAATCGCCATCTCAGTGCAACCCGGGGATAGGGCCACATGGCATGCTAGGGATTGAACCCCAGCCGCTGCACTCTGCCTAAGTAGGCACTTTAGTCTGCTGAGCTATCTGGCCAGCCCTCCATATTAAATGTTTAGCATAGCATCTACTACATGATAAGCAAATACTAACTTTTTTGTTACCATAAGAAACAATTGGAAACAATTGTTTCCAAACAATAAAATAAATTCTTTATTTCAGTTCTTGTTTGGAGGAATAAGTACATGTTGTCCAATTTTTGCATTGACTATAACTGCAACACTTGAACAAAACATATGAAGCAACCACCTGTGAACTTTTAAAATAACTAATAGAACAAGTGGGGAACCACAGGAAAAACACCTATGGAAATGCATTTCTTCCATTTTTTCCCTTCCTTTCTGGGGCAGCCTTTTATTTTACATTGCTTTGTTTTGGTAGTGCTGAGGATTGAACTCAGGATGTCTGCACTGAGTTATGTTCCCAGCCCTTTTTATTTTTTTAAAAAAATTTGAGACAAATTCTCATTGAGCAGGATATGAGCTGGGCAGGGTGCTGCACATTATGAATGTGCCCTAGCACATGAGGCAGTGTGAAGTTTGAAACCATGTAACAGGCACAAGTAGAAGCAGCTGGAGAGATCCTCTATGCCTCTGAGCACCTTCTCAAGAATGTCCCAACAATGAAGTGACTTCCTGCACAGTGATAATAGCTGCAGCCATGGAAGTGGAGTTGAGATTATGTTACAGCAGGAAAGCCTCCTCAAACTGAGCTCTATTTTCACTTTTCCTTGAAGTAGACCCAAATGCAGAGATTCATAACAGTACAAGGATGCTGAAACCGTACTTTTCTAACTAGAACCAGGAAGGAAAACCCAACAGAGACAGAGCACAAGCAGGGAAGAGTCATAGACTGGAGGTATCTGGAGAAAGAAACCCTTTAAATCCATGTGTAAAATCTTTGGTTCATTCCCAAATCTTTGGTATATACAAATCATTGATCAGAAACAATACCACCAAAGCTCTGAAAATTGAACTGCAGTGTGGGCTATAACTGAGGTCACAGACTGATCCTTAGATGGTACCTGAACTGGGTAAGACTGATTGCATAGAAAAGTAGAGTGCCACATTGACTCTGGAAGCATAACCTGCAGATGAGTTAAGACCAGAGTACAAAGCTAACTGGACCGAGTCCAAAGCTAACTACTAAAACAAGCAAGCAAGCAAACAAACACTAATAGTCTCCCAGAAAGTGTTCAAAAGAACCCAATGTCTCATAGCATAGTGTGAAAATGTCCAGAACATAATCCAAAATATTTGACACATGAATAACCAAGAAAATGTTAATTTCCAGCAAAAGAAAATGCAATCAGCCAATGCAAACTGCATGATCCAGATGTACCAACTATGAAAAGGACTTTAAAGCATGTCTTACAGTGATAGTCTGTTAAGTAATGACAAACTCTCTTGAAATGAGACAGTCTCAGCAAATTGATAGAAGGCATGTACACTTTTTGATTCATTGAGGATTAAGGAATTGTTTTAAATGATAAAATGCAAAAATATGTATGTGTAGTAATAAAAGAACAAGTAGGTTAGTCAATTCTTGGTCTATCTAACTGTATCCTCCACTGGAGCAGAAAAGGCAGACAGGTAAGTAAAGGCTTTATGGAATGGATGAGATAAGCAGGACAATTGGATCAGCAGCGCCACTTTGCCGACCAGGGCAGGAAGCCCTCCCCACCCTGCATCAATATTAGTGTATAATTTAAAGCAAGACAAAGTTTATAAGATTCAACCATTTTTAATAGTTTGGGGAAAATATGGCAGTATGTAATAAGAAATAGGATATAATTTTATTTTATTTACAAGTATTGCTCACAAAACGATGTGTGTGTGTTAGATCCAGATGTCCCCCTAAAGCCTCTTGTGACCATAGACACCTTTGGGAGCTGACAGGGAGTTGCAGCTGAATTGCCCTTAGCAGGTGGGGTTAGGCTGGAAGAGGTGCAACACTATGGGCGTGACCTGTATTTCTTTTCCTGGCTCCTCCAGTTGTTCTCTCTGCTTCTTGGGCACCATGAAGCGAGTAGATTTTCTCTGCCATTATATTCTGCTTCGGAGACAGCAGACTCCCAAAACCTCTACAAACTGTGAGCCAAAGTAAACCTCTCTTCCTTAAATTGTGGGTGTCTGGTGTTTGTCCCAGCAAAGAGGAAAATAACACAATGTGTTTGACAAAATTCGTATATCCATAAAAGAATATAGGTGATCAAAAGTGGCCACAAGTCATATATGCCATATATATTAAGATATATTAATATGTGTATATTAATTAGAAAACCTAATACATACATTGCAACTGCAACTCTGGCTTATTAAAAATAAGCAATTATTAAATGGTACTAGGAATGAAGAATGGTTTGATGAACTTACAAACACCATTTAACAGCCGTGTGCTCTTTCCTTTTCATTTGCCTGGGAAATGACTAAGACAGAGATTGATTCTAAGTGTTAGAGGGGAGTACTAGTTTTGGAGGATACTGAATTATTAAAGTATCTCAAAACACTTCAGTTTTATTATTATGGTTTAAAATCTTTTGAGCTTCTTTATTTAATTGGGAACAGCAAAGAAAGGGAATTCCCATAGCAAGCCTTCTAATCCATTAATGTTTTAAAATTAAATTACTAGGGAAGCTGAGTTTAGGTGAAGGGAAAAGTGCCGTAGATGTTTTGCCTTCTGTTCATATTTTCTAATTTTTCATCATACAATTGGGCACCATTGTAAAATAATCTATAATCTTTACAATTATGACAGCCATTTGTTGTTTAGATTACAACTTGAACTTATCTATGCAACTCACCATCCCTTGTGAAAACACTCAGAAACTTTTTTTTCCTTTCAAAAGGAAACAGCATTTTATTTAACCTCTTCATAAATGCCCAACTTTATTCAACTTGGTTACACCACAGAAATTGATTCCTTCCTCAACAAAGAAACAATATAGGCCTGATTTTCATGGGACTTTAATTTTATTTCTTCTTTAGCAAAGTTATTTGAAGAAGAAAACTTTCCAGCTTGCAGACAAGATGTATGTGTCAGTGAGTATCTTCTAAATAAACCTAATGGGATGCTTCACTAGGGAGTAATTTCTGTTGGCTTAAAGATGAATCTTTTTCCACACAAATCTGCAGGGTCTGCATATGCTGTGGTTCAGAGAAGACTTCAAAGTTGCTTTGTTTTGTCTCTATCATGCAACTTTGGTCTTCACTCATGCATGGCGAAGCAAGTAGTTCAATTCCAAAAGCTGTTTCTCAAATCAGTCTTCTCTATTCAAAGCTTTCGAATACTGAACTGGAACCTGGATTGAGCAAATGATTATAGGCAAAGACCTTAGTATTTTGACTCAGAAGAGTCCAAAGTGTCCCCTGACCAATTTCTAAATTTGAAATTAGGTGGATAGATTTTACTCTTAACTTCCTTTTCATTTAAGCGAAATGACTCCAACACAAAGTGAAACACTTTCTGTTATTTACTTTCTATAGGTGCATTTTGCAATGGTCTTCTCTGTTTTCAGCAACGTCCACTGAATTTTCCTGAGGAATCAATTTGAACACTGTCTATGTGTAAGAGAATAAGAAGAGAATACAGTACCCTGTGACATGATAATAGAACAATATCACCCAGGTGATCTGCCCAGAAGCTGCAAAGAGACTTTTGCCATCATTACTATATTGGCAGTGGGCAGGTGGCAGTGGTAGGCTGTGAGTTTCCAGGAGAGGCTCAAGACTTTTCTGTATGGTGGGAAGCATCTCTCTGTGTCTTCCAAAACTTAGCTGACTGCAAGAGTCAGACAGGCTAAGCACAGCCCACATTCTTCAAAGAAGTGTGGTTCTTCTCAAAGAAAATGTTCTAGTACAGCCCAGCATATAATGAAGACAGAAGTAAGGCTGAGCTGGGCTCTTCAGGGAGGTGGCCAAGGCTTGCCAAAGCCATAAAGATAAATCATCATTGTAGCTCAACAGCAAACTAGAGCATCAGCTCAATTCTTACTGGTTGACAGATGTTAGACAATTTTCAGCCTATGTGTGTTGCAAATTTTTACTTTTCAGGTAAAAATTATTTACCTGTGAAGGTAAATGATAAGGCACATAAAACAATTAGCTTAGTGTATTATTTATAGATGGAGAGTTAATAAATTAGATTATTGTTCTTACCATCATCATCTTCAATCGTCCCAACCACCTATTTATTTACTGAACCCTAACCATGTGCTGGAATTGTTTTAAAGGGCCTTATATGCCACCATTCTGTGAATTTACAACTCACAACCCTTAGGGACTTTAAATAGTCTACTTAACACAGATAATTAGTAGAGCTGGGTTTAAGCCCCAAACTTGGATTAGACACCAGCACTCACTTTCTTCCTTATTATCAGTGTGTTGTAGGGTGTGGTGAAAGCCTTTGTAGGTCAGTCTGTCTCGTAGCTCTTCCTCACCATACTTGTCATGTTTCTGTAAACATTCTCTCACATATTTTAACATCTCTAGATGACTTATAATGCCAAATGTAAATAATGTAAACACTATACAGATACTTGTGATACTGTGTTGTTTAGGAGATGATGATAAGACACATGTGGTTGGTTGAATCTAAGGATTCAGAACTTGTAGGTAAGGAAGCCCAAACTGACTTAGTAAGCAAAGGGAAGAGGATCCCATGAAGTGGTTTAAGGGAGTAACATTTCCGAGTCAAGTGAGGGCAGAGTCAGATGTGAGACTCTTAAACAGATGGCTGGCAGGCTTGGAAGGGCCCAGAGCCAAGTATTCCTCTTCATTAAACAGGTGTTGTGGAGAAGAAGTAGACAGAAAGCTCACCCAAGTTCAAAGTCTTCTGGAAGATACAGGTGAACATCAGATCCAGGCAGAGCTTGAGAAGCTTAGAAAGGGAAGTAATTGGGTGGGTCTCATGCAATATATCAGGCCCCAGTTTGAAGTGAGGTGAAACTAGGAAAGGAACACTGTGATTCCAGCCATGGAGAAAGCTTTTTAGGGATGATCTCTCTGGAGAATATGATCTCATGATTTCTCTCTAGCTTTCAGGGATATCCTAAAAATACTACCTGGATCCTTACCATAGGTCAAGAAATTTGTCCCGTGTGGTGCCTGAGGAAGACCAGATTGAAGAAGAGCAGTTTTATAGATGCCAATGTAGTTTGTAGAGAAGGAAACTAGGGGTATTAGGAGCCGTCTGTGTTGTGTTGCCACCAGGTAGGTGACGCTCCCATGGGACTTTGGAAAACACGTTGGCAGTAAATCAAGCAGCCAACTAATTCTGAGGTAATTAGGTGAAGGGGTAAAGCCAAATTGTTGTCTTAGAGTCTGTTGCATAGATAGTAACTGATCAGGGATTCTAAAGTGATGGAGATTGGGAGCATAGATGCTGATAGGGTGAATGGTTACATTGAAAAGATCACCTCTTTCCTCTGGGAGAGAAAGAGAATGAAAGACAGTCAAAGAGAATGAGGTACAGTCAGTGAAGGAAATAGTGGCACAGCCCCAACGGAAGTAGAGAATCACTGAAGTCAAAGGGTTTACAAAATTAAAGAGAACAAGGGATAAAAAGAGTCTATGGGATTTGTTCTGCTAGGAGTCAGTTTCACAAGGGACTATGTCTCAGATTCCTTGCTAAGAAGAGACCTCTGCCTGCCCATCCTCTCCTACTGATTGTAAACTTCCCTCGAAACATTACTTTTTCAGGGCACTTTCTATTTTATTCTTCATCGATTCCCCATTCCCCAGAAACCCAGTATCTCTGGATTTTGTATACAGTGGGCTGCATTTTCACAGGGATGGAGCCTCATAGCTTCCACATGTTGGCAGTAACTCAACAGCTTTCATTCAGCATCAGAGGGAGTGGAGCAACTGCCTCCTGTCTGGGGTCTCTGGAGTTTGCTCCCCAAGAAGCCAGTGCAATTTCAAAAGGCAAATTAGATAGGATAGCCCCATTTAAAACCTTCTAGGACTTTCCATCACACAAGGAAAAAGAATCTTGGCTACAACATTCTGGCCATGGCCTGAAATGAGACACCTCATCTCTCAGCCTTCCACTCCCTCCAATCCTCATGCACTCTACTCAGCGACATGGCCCCCTTCTCTATCTCTAGGCCTGCAAATCTGCCACTTCATCTGTTTTAGACGTTCTTCCCCCAGAATTCCCCCTTGGCTTCCTCTTATTCACTGCTTTGGGCTTTCTCCAAGGGCTTCCTTTCAGCAAGAACTTTCCTGGGCAACCCATGGAAGTCTCCCTGTCACTCCACGTCACATCTGTGATATTATCACACCAGTTTCTCCACCGCACTGTCGGTACAGAAATTATCTTATTATTTTTTCTCTCACTATCCACCCAAATCTCAGTGAATAGGTACTCTTCTGTCTTGCCCTTTGCTGCCTACAGTCCAGGTGGAATCCCCAGAACTGAGCAGGTGCTTCATCAGCACTTTCTCAGGCCAACTGACTCAGGCTTAGACAATCTGGGACCTCCGAAGCCTGGATCCTGCTCGCCTCATCTTTATTCACTTCCCCAGTCAGACCCTTCTGACACCTGATCAGAATCAGACACCCAACTCTGTTCCCACTCATGAAACCTGGTTATTATCTTCAAAGCATTTTCCTAGTTTTAATGATAAACACATGCATGTGTTTATGTTCTGTCTTCCACCAATCTCTAGCGACACAGAATCTGTATATTTTTCTCCATCCCATGTCAGGTTATGAACTAGAAGTTTAGTTGTTCTGTAGTGAATGAGTACTCAAATATTCTCAATTCCCCCTACTTTAACCAAAGAGTAGATTGGTAAAAAAAGTAGATATGTGAAAAACATAGCTGCTAAAAGGTTGGTAGACATCCGTGGAGGGAAAAATCTAGATTTCATTGCTACAACTGCTCTGGACTCTTCCATTTTGTACCAAGATCATCAAATGAGCTCTGATCCAGACCAGGACATTGTACTCCTTTCCCCAGCAGAACAGGCTGGACAGGCTGGGCCTGATTCTGCCCAAACTGCTGATAAGGGAGACATACTGGTGCTGTTCTCTAAATCAGGTGCATCAAGGGCAGCCACCTGTGTTGGGCCTGCAGAGGGAGCCTGTTGGCCACCACTGGGAGGAAAGGTAGGCTCAGGGGTGACGGTTGGCTGAGTCCCAGCCTCTGAAGTCTGGCCATCATTCTCCTCTCTCCAGTTGTGTTGGTGCAGACTTGTGCAGTGTTCATATGCCTCCCCTGTGAGGAGTTCCAGATGCTGAAAGGAAAAAGAGGACCAACACAGAAGGTGACACATCATGCTTGCACCCAATGCATAACTCAGACTTGGGAGAAAGGTATTCATGAGATGTGAATTCTCTAGAATAGGTTGTTTCCAGAAGATTATAGTAGCGACTTAATTTATATTGATTCAAAACTCAAGCTTCACCAAGCCCGTGCTTTTTGTTAGAAAACAGGCAATAAGAAAACTTGTCTTTTATATGTAGCCCCAGGGTGAGATTTAGCCTAATTTAGGTGAACTGAGTTCCACCGCTGACTCACCACCAGCTATCTGTGGGCCTGAGAATGCAAGGTACATGTCCTACACATCGCCCCAGAGTCCGAAGTGACTGCACAGTCATGCTTCTCGCTGGATGCCCCCTCCCATGGCTGGCTAGATAAAGTCCCATCTACACCTGTGCCATACCAAGAGGATCCCTTCTCTGATTTGCTGGGCCCGGTGTCCTAAATGAGACTCCAGTTCAGCCACCTGCTGCCTCAGGGCCTCACGTAAAGTTTGAAGTTGGTCAGCCTCCTCCCTGCAGGGAAACAATAGGAAACAACCAAATTGAACAGTTCTTCCAGGTGCAGTTTTCCATTCTCAGATGGACACTTTAATTGGGGACAGGGGAAAGGAGGGATGTCATGTAGGTCTTGCTATTGAAATTTACTAAAAGGGCATGCCACGTTTTTTATTTGATTTAGCTATAGGCATAAACATCTTACTAGACCATGTTGCCCTTTTTCCTGCAGGACTGAGGATGAAGTCAGGGTTCCCGCATATTAGATGCATTCTTAACCACTTAGCTACATTCTCTATGTGCTTTTATCTTTTCAAAAACAACTTTCTTGATGTATAATCTACTTAGCATGAAGTTTTCCTGGCTTAAGATACAATTCAGTGGTTTGTAACCAGTTTATCAAGCTGTATAACTATCACCAACATCAGTTGTAGAACATGTCCAACTCCCTAGTAGGAATCTTCCTGCTCCTTTACAATGATACCCTATTCCCACCCTGTGGTCCTCAGGCAGAGAAGATGCATCCATTTTGTGAACTTTTAAACAATACATTTAAAAGTAATGTGGATTTTCTAAATTCTATAATTTCCAGGCTTTGTGCTTGCCTGAGAGCCCCATCCTTATTGATTAAAGACATCCTGCTGGCATCCTCCTTCCTCTCAGTTGATTGCCCCTCTTGACCTTCTCAAATAGCCCTGGCCTTAAGAATAAGTGTTCTTCTCTCAGAATGGTTCTCACAGGCTTCCACCGAGAAAGCAAAAGCAAGATCATGGAAGCAAAGCGAACACAGGCCGATTTCTCATTAGCTCTGCGGCAGGGTGCTCGTTGGTCCTGTCCTGCCCTGATTGCCTTCCCTTGCTCCAGGTGTCTGAGCTGGCACTTTAAGTTCCGGCTCTTTTAGATAATTACCTTTCCTCCTCTGACATGTCCTTGCAAAGGAGTGCTTGCTGGCACACAAGGTGCTGTTCAATTTCCTCTAGATGCTCCCGGAAACTCTGGCATATCGTCTTCATGGCTTCCATCTCCTGGACAGTACACTGAGAACAAGGAGAAGGAATTGAGAAGGGATCCTTCCTGACTCGCTGGGACAGCTGTCTGTGGGGAAAGGATATGCCTTCCCACTCAGGAGGGCCTTCGGCTTCTGGAAGCAGTTAGAGGCAGCACTTGGCTGAGACAGGAGGGCGGCAGTAGTTGGGGGGTGCTTGGGCAGAACTCACAGTGTCTTCAGAAGCACAAGGCCTCGTGCTATAAGAATTCAAGGACGTGAACCAAAGAAAGTACAAGGGAGGGCCAGAGAGAGGGCGGGCGCTTAGAACTTTTGAGTCTTGCTTAATTGTCTTTAACTTTGGTGCCGAGTACCAAGAACATTGAACACCTCTGTTCTGCTGGTTATGTGTTTGATTAAAGAATACCTGAAAGATTAAAGAGTATTTGATACCCGTCTTAGCCACACACAGTGACAGTACCTGCAGACTGAAATACGCAGGATCAGCCCCACCAGACAAATCAGTCCACAAGGAGCAAGACAGGCCAACTGAGGCATCCTGTCCGCTCCAGGAATTAAAATTTAGAACTGAGCTCCTTCTATCTTCTTTGTCCTGCTCCACACAGCTCATGTTGTATCATCCTTTATATCATAACTATCTCTAGGACTGCTTTTGCCCCAGTTTCTTAATTGAACCATATTGTTCAGCCCTGTGAAATGTGAAATTCTACACACATAACAACTCCAAGTTGCACTAAAATATTTGACTGAACTCCACCATGGCTTCTGGTAGCACAAGACAAGACCTCTCACATGACATCTCTCCTTTCCCCCGTCCCCAATTAAAATGCCCATCTGAGTCATGGGGAGATAGTTTGGTGGTCTAAGCACATGCCTGGCAATCACAAGGTCCTGAGTTTGATCCCTGGTACTGCCTGCCATGCTGGCCCCAGAATCTCATGCTCACTGTTCCCACCATAAAACCAGGCATAGTGGAGCGTGCCTGTAATCCCTGTAATCCCAGTGCTGGGCCCATCTGTGAAAGCACTAGGCTACCAGGAAAATTAACTTTTTACTCTAATCAAAGCCTGGTATAGACCCCTCACCTTTCATACCATTTATTGAAGGGGACTTAGATGGATCTCTTAAAACTCAGACGTATCTTTTTCAGGGACTTGAAAGCCATTCTTTTGAAATGTTCTCATCTGGATGATGAAGGGCTATCTCTTAGTATCCAAAAGAGGACAGAACTTGCACCTCAATACCTGTCAGCTCACACACACAAGTGGTCCAACTGCATTTACACAGACCAGCCTTCCTGTGGTTTTTTACTTGCTGATTCTACAGAGCCCCTGCTCAGTTCTTTCCTTCACTCATTTTCTTTTTAATGTCCAGCTCATTCTACTCTCAGCAGTTGCCAAAGGGAGGCTTTTTTTCCCTCTTGACCTGGCTTTTTCATATCTGAGCCCAGTCCACTTGGGGAACACCCTGATGACTTGCTGAGTCTTTACCAGCTCTCCCCTTGATTTGCAGCCTATATTCAGTCATGCTTTAAATAGACCCCAGGCCCAGAAAACAAGGGTCACTGTCTACTGCCTTTGTGATAATTATTGTACTGTAAACAACCACTATCATCCCTGCTCACGGATCCATGTGGCAGAAGCTTCTAGTTGCCTATCTGCTATCTTTCTCCCTTTTCCTCCTTTTAACATAATTCTACACCTAAAAATGCTATTTCCAAGCTTCCTTTCTAGATAGGGTAGCCAAAAGAATGGAAGCAGAGAGCATGGTGTGGGGCTCTGGAGAAGCCCTTTAAAAGTTGGTAGAGCCTCTTAACCTTCTTCTGTAGAGAGGGACCCTATCATTAGGCTAATTTCTCCAGGCCTGTTTCTAGGAAATGCCAAATTTCTTATCTTTCTGACAGAACTACAAGGCAAGACCCTGGAAGTCTGATGGCTATCTTTAGTAGAATTTTCATCATACAAGTACTTTCCTAAGAGTGACAACTTGAATAA
>NDGN011116036.1:0-16165 GCA_002564285.1 Tympanoctomys barrerae | reverse complement strand
AAAAGAAAGAAAGAAAGAAAGAAAGAAAGAAAGAAAGAAAGAAAGAAAAGAAAAGAAAAAGGTAAGTTAGTTTGTACATCCATGTCTGTAGCAATATTGCTCACTATGGTCAAAATTGGAAATAATTCGTGTCCATCAATAGATGAATGGATAAAAAATCTGTAGTATACAATGGAATATTATTCAGCCTGGAAAGTGGACAAGACTCTAAGATATGTCACAATGTGAATGAATCTTGAGACACATGCTATGTACAGCTAGTGAAACATAAGTGAATAATTGTATGGTTTCACTTATATATGGTGCTAAGGCAAAAAGTAAAATAAAAGTTTCCAGGGAGCAGGCCATGGGAAGCTATTGTTTAACAGGTTTCATTTGTTTCAGAGGATGAAAAAGTACTGGAATTGGATAGTGGTAATGGTTCCGCAACGTTGCAAATCCCCTGCATTTCCCTGAGTTGTGTACTTTAAAGTAGTTAAGGTGGTAAATTTGTTATGTATGTTTTACCAAAAAAGAAAATATTTTGGATAGCGGGGCTCAAACTCAGGACCTTGCGCTTGCCAGGCGGGAGCTTATGCCTGCTGCGCTATCTCCCTGAGCCCCCAGAATTTAAAACACAGGCACATCCAGTCAGCCTGGAAGAAGTCTCAGCCACGTGATCAGCAAGGACAGACAGCGCCCTCCAAGCTGCAGGTCCTGCTTCCCGATTCCAACACACCTCTTACTAGGGCAAAAGCTGTGTCTCCGGGTCCTGATTTGCTATGAAGTGGCACAGTGGCAACAGTGCAGACTGCTGTGGTCAGTGAGAGTGCATGTCGCCAGGCTGCCGGACAGAGAGGAAAAGGGGGAAAGGTGCGGCCGTCCCACAGAATGCCTCTGGCTGACAGACAAAATGGGCTTACGTGGTGTTTTGAACCTGAGGGATGATGTTTCTGTAAAGGACCATTCCTACAAATATAAATGGTTTGGCTCAGTGACCCATTCAAAATTCTGAATAGTATGTCTCTGATTGAGGGGCCTGAAGGTCAGGATTTCCAATGATCAAACATCAGGTTTGGAGGGTCAGCACAAAGGGCTCAGTGACTTAAGACTGACTTCTTTCTAAAACTCAGAGATTTTTTTCATTCACCAAGAAGAAAACCTAAGGAAACACATGAGCATGTTAAAAATCATGTCCCAATTCCACCAGGAGAGGCGGGGCCTCCGCTTCCTGCCGCCTCCTGAGCGGAGACATTCAATCTGCCAGCTCTCAGCTGCAGTGAACTGGAGCCCTCAACCTCGGGAGGACACCGAAGCAATCATCACAGAGAGCTCTCCCCATCACTTCTGGGTCTGTGTTTGATCTCAAGAGCAGGAAATATCCGTCAAAGCTTCGCAACAACCTATAATTCTGAGTTAAGATTTTCTAATTTAGAAAACATAAAGATGGGGGAGGGGCCAACAAAACTTGGTTGATGCTGACAGCTCAAGCGGCTACACAGCCAAATATAGATTTCCCCATGAACAATTTTAAACACCATTTTTCTCTCACGGATATGAGAAAACATTGCCATTACTCACTTTGTACTTTAAGATATATGTGTTGTGGTTTTAAAAATTGCACAGTTCTAGAAGGATTTTAACAAAAAAAAAAAAAAAAACAGCAAGCAATTTACTGTTCTCTATCTCCTTACACTCATCCCCATTTTCCCAGAGGAAATGGCCTTCAGTTTTTTTTAACCTCTTTCTTCTGGTATCTCTATCTCAAATAAGATACCCACAGTATTATATTCATATGGCTTCCTACCATAAAAAGAAAATAATTAGGGACACACACATACACACACACACTCATTTCCTTCCACCCTAATCTTCCCAGTATAGCTGGAAATAGAGATGCTTGGAGAGGAGGGATGAAGCAGAGCTGCATCCTCTTCCACATTTCCACCAACAGGTTGGAAAAGGAGTCTCCATCCTCCACAGGACAGGGAGCCCCTGGGAGCCTCCTATGACCAGAGGGCCCTTGTTCCTCATCTGCCACTGCCAGCTGCCTACCTTCAAAGGCTTCTGTCTGTCTCAGCATTACACCACCCCACCTCCCATCCATCTACATGATGGATCTGTTTTGCTACCTGTATCTTGTCTTCTTACCTAATTTTCTTCCTTTTGCCACCCCGGAGATGTCCTTTGTGAGTTGCCCCAAGCCCCTTCCTCCCTCCTGCAGAAGACACAGCCAGCTACCTCCATCGTGCAGCTCATGCCCTTTCCATCCTCCTCTCTAGGTACATCTTCACTGTTATTTACACCTTCGAAGCTTTGATAAAGATACTGGCGAGAGGATTTTGTCTGAATGAATTCACCTATCTGAGAGATCCCTGGAACTGGCTGGACTTCAGCGTCATTACCCTAGCGTGAGTATTTCCTGTGTTGATTTGTGTGTCGCTCTGGGCTTCTGGAGGTGTCCAGGGTCCCAATCTGGTTGTGTTTCTTTGTTTTAGAACCTCATGGCCTGGGGTTTTCTTGCCATAAAATGCTACTTTCAGAGTCACACTTCAGGCCTAGTGCCATCCCTACAGGGACAAGTCCAGGGCTTCAGATCTGAGTTGGTAGCTGGCCAAAGAGGTTCAGCACTGTGCTGTTCTCGTGTGGAGGCATCTTGCTGAGGAGCCGCATCTGAGATGAGCTGCCCGGTGCTGCATGTGTGCACTTCCAGCTGTGTAGATAAGAGCTCCTGGATTACAATGCATGTTCTACAACGATCCATGTGATGGAGAGAGAATGTGATGATTACCTCAGGACAGTGTCAGTCTATGGATGGTAGCACCACGAAGGTTCAATGCTTTCTCTGGCCTTTCCGGGGTTCACGTACCCAAGATTATGCTGCACACATGTGCTGTGTACACTCCTGAGCTCCTCTCCTTGCAGGAGTACTGTCTGACTTCTTGTTTTACAGATACATCGGCACAGCAACAGACCTAAAGGGGTTCTCAGGCTTGAGGACATTCCGAGTTCTCAGAGCTTTAAAAACAGTTTCTGTGATCCCAGGTGAGCAGTTTTAACTAATAAATTTATTCACCGAGAAAATGTTAGCTTCCACACCTAGTACCCTCCCTGGATTATCACAACAACACTGCAAGGTTTGAGGGCAAGGACTATTGTGTCTATTCAAGAGACAAAGAAACCAAGGTCCTGAAAATAGAAAACACAAGGCTAGGTCCTCATCACTCATGAAAGGCACAGTATGACCTAGAAATTGGCTGCCCTGGTTCCTAGGCCAAGGCTCTGTCCACTTCCCCCATACCTCACCATCAATAAATGACAGGACAGTCAAGTTCTTATTGCTTCTTCTTGCCATGAGGTCTGAGGCAAGAGCCCCAGTTGTATTCTCATTTCTACCTTACACTAAAAATTTAAATTTAAGGGCCAGGGACATAGCTCAGTCGTATAAGGGCCTTCCTGGCAAGCACAAGGTCCTGAGTTTGATTTCTAGTAAATAAATAAATAAAATTTAAATTTAAGATGGGGAAGAAGAGATAAACCATCCTTAGCTTCTGATGCCTTCACCATTTCCATAGCGCAAAAAGCTCAAGCCCCAATTCTGTCATTGAATCTGCAGAGGAGAAAAAAGTTGGGTACGGACAAAAAATTCAGAAACAAAAGTGGTCTACAAAAGCTCATCTCACTAGACCTCTGAAAGCTCTTGTCATAAGTAGCCCAGTAACCACTCATCCACTACTAGGCTGACAGTGGTGAAGCCAGGGACAAAGTGAATTGGCCTGAAGAGGGACTCAGCGCTTCCTCCTTGTGATAAAAAGACAAGCTCCCCTCCTGGTCTGAGAATCTTTTCCTTCATCCATTAAATAGAAGCACTAGTGCCAGGCGTGAGGGGAGAGCTCAGGGGAAGAGTGCTTGCCTGGCAAGTGTGAAGCCTTGGGTTTGATTCCAAGCACCACAGAGAAGAAACAAACAAGTACTCTTCTAGAGTCGGGAAGTCCCATTCTCCTAGTCTATAAGGCCATGTCTTGATCTACAGGAAAAAATGGAAAACTTTTTACTAACTTCCACTGGACAAAACTGGCATCTCTTTGCTTACTCCTAGCCAGGAAGGTCCTGGGTTTTGTTTATGAGACCTGGTCTGTCTGGTCTCCACTGAGGCCTCCTCCCTTTGCCTTCCCTCAACGCATCTTGCATCAAATTCCAGAATCCATTGTTTCCACCAACACGCCAGACCCTGGCTCATCTCCCAGTCTCATCTGTACACTTTGTCCTCCCTCCTCACTTCACTCATGTTCATCCCTCAGAGCTCTGCCAAGATGTCAACTCCTCAAAACATCACGCTGGCCTTTTCCAAATTTCTGCCCTGAGTTTCAGTTGACAGCGTACCTGGGCCTAGTTCTAGATGGATTATTTGTCCACCAAAATGACAGAGTCTCTTAGATGTTCCCCCGTTCACCCTCTGTGACTCAGTGTTTTCATGGTCTTATCAGGTAGTTCCTTGATGATTCACCAATTGAATGTCACCAGAGTCTAGGTTGTTCACCCCTCCTTCTCGAGTTGATTCCAGGCTCTTCTCGTCTTGAACAAAGAACTGAACAAAACTAGCAAGAAGCAGTGGCAGAGTATATTTGAAAAAGTAAAAATGAGGAGTGTGAGAGAAAAACTGTCTCTGTAGAGCAAGCTTAGTCTGAGTAAAAGAAGAAAAAGCAAGATAAAAGTACAACTTGGAGGAAGCAGGGCTGGTTATCATGAGGAAAGCGACCATAGCAAGCTCTTCTTGACAACTGTGTCCTTTTATGCTGTCCAAATCTTGAGGGAACCTGCAAGAACTTCTACACGTGCTTCCTAGGAGGCAGTGCTGACATCCTACACCTCAGGCTGAGGTCTAGGCCATCCTAACAGGTTCTCATGAGAGGCCCATGTATGGGGTTTTGGGAACTGTTGTGTGCATGTGTTATGGGATCTTTGGAATTAATAAGTCATACCTATTTCCTCAGCCATGTCAGTCTCACTCAATTGCTTGGTTCTTCCATTGTTGTTTTTGTGTCTTTTTTTTTTTTTTTTTGTCTGTATTTGTCTATGAAAAAATGTGAAATACAAGCCCTGGATAGTTCCAAGTCTCATATTGTCCTCCCTGCCCTCCCAGAGTGAAGTCTATGCAACCTAAACCTTGACCTGTGTCCCAGAACTGAAATGAGTCTAGAAAGATAGATGCAAAATATTGGGGTGAAGGGAGTGGCCTCACATCTAGAACAGGGCATGAAACAGAGTAGGTGCTCCATAATTTCTCTAATTGAATTGGCATGCCAGGAATGCATTAGCCCTGAAATGATAAGAAATATGTTTCCTGGATCTCAGTTATTTATCTTTAAGAGGACTATAGGCCAGCCTGCCCCCCAGGGCAATTGCAAAATTCCCATCAGAAGCTGAGCTGGGAACTGCCAGGGTTTGTAACTATCTGACACCTGTGTGTGGAGAGAAGAAATGGAGCGAGGACTCATGCAGGTGTCGTGTCAGCCCCATCCACGTCCATGGAGCAGTCTCACTGTCATCTCCCCACAGGGTTGAAGGTCATCGTGGGGGCTCTGATCCACTCAGTGAGGAAGCTGGCCGATGTGACCATCCTCACTGTCTTCTGCCTGAGCGTCTTCGCCTTGGTGGGCCTGCAGCTCTTCAAGGGAAACCTCAAAAACAAGTGTGTCAGAAATAGCACAGCTCTGGAGCAGGCCATCAACTGTTCCTGTAAGTGAAACTTGTGCCTCAGAAACCAAGGACTACCTGGGGCCTGGGGACCCTGTGAACAAAGGGAAAAGTGTTCAAACTCTGTACATCTCTTAGTCATTTTGTAATTTTGGATTTTTTTAAATTTTTTTTTTTAGCTTATTTCAGTTTGGTTTAGTTTGGCTGGGCTGGGGTGGGCTGGGCTGGACTGGGCTGGGCTAGGCTGGGCTGGGATTGGATTGGATTCAATTGGATTGGTTTGGTTTTCATTTTGAGGCACTTAGGTAGAACCCAGGCCCTCACACACACTAAGACAAATGCTGTACTACTGAGCTACACTCCTACCCCATTTTATTTTATTTTTTAAATTTACTATTTATTTATTTATTTTTGGTACTGGCGATTGAACTCAGGACCTTGCACTTGCCAGATAGGTGCTTATGCCACTGAGCCATCTCCTCAGCCCCCTACCTCCATTTTAAATTTTATTTTGAGATGAAGTTTCACCAACTTGCCCATGTATTAGCACCCCCAAATTGCAATTGCAATCCTCCTACCTCAGTCTTCTGAGTGTTACAGGACTGTGTCTCCACACCCAGCTAGCTAGACATTCATTTTGAATCTTTCTTCCTATTGAAATGCTCTTTTGGAGCAGTGCTTTAGTTTTGGGTCCTCCGTTTCTTGTTTTTCTAGTGCCCTATTTGTAAGGAAATGTGCTTTTAAATCCAGAAGCAAGCCATTCTGGTTCTGCTGGAGGAAGTGTAGTGCCAAGTCGCTACCCAACTCCTTCCAGATGCAACTTCCATCTTCCACACGGCTCCAGGTGTCCACCAGGCACCCACTGGGGGCACAGCTCCCCTTCCTTGGGCAGAAGACCACATGGGCCTGGCTGGAAGGTGCAGAACTGTCTGTGAGGCCTTTGTTTCTCCCCTTTTGGCAGATGAGTATGCTTTTAAGCCAGGTACTTTGGATCCCTTGCTGTGTGGCCATGGAGCTGGTGCAGGGTGAGTATCCCATCTGTGCCTGGCATCCCTTCCTCCCTCTTATCCTCAGCATTTTCTGGGCAAAGACATGGTTACAGGTACTGAGAAAGTTGTATAAATGAATAAGCCAAGGTCTTGGCCATCCTAGGACTCACAGGAAGGGAACAGGAGGCAGCTTTTGTCCTCTAACAAATCTTGAGGTCACCAAAATCGCATAAGACAGCAACCATTTAAATGAATCAATATTTTGGTGCTTAATCCTGAGTCTTGAAAACTGGTCATTGGATGGCACTATCTGGCTCATTCCTGCCTCTGCAGAACATGCACAGAGCCACTGTGGATGGGCTGGCAGGCCTTGGGTGCTCTCTCCCTCTCGGCTTCTCCCTCCCAGTAGTCCATTGCCAGCCTGTTCTGTTGAGGAGTCGGGGTTCCAAGAGAAATAGTGGAGGCATGAACATTCTCCTGACTTCTAGGCTTAAAAGGGGGCAGTGTCATGCTTTTCCATTCTGCTACCAAGCAAGGCACAGGCCTGTACAGATGCAGTGGGTGGAGAGATGGACTTGCCCTCTCCACGGGTGGAGCTGCAGATCTCCTTGCAAAGCGACGTGGCCATTTTTGCAAATGATCTATCGCAGAAACACATGTATGTCAAATAGAATTGTATCAAATGCTTTATGTTTACTCACCGCGGCTAACTCCATCCTATGGGTTTCATTATTCTTACATAAGAGAAGAAGAAGAAAAACACGCAGAACACTGCAATTTTGAATTCTTACAGAGGTCAGGCACATAACAACAAATGAACAGAGCTGGCAGAGGGAACCATGGCAACTGAGAGTTCAAGCCCATCTAAGGGGGCAGCTGCTGCTCAGCCCAGCTTCTGTTGTCACGTGGAAATGAGCGACCACTGCTTCCAGCTCTTCCAACTTTAAAAGAAAGACCAGAAATTAAGACTTTTTATGTCAGCTCTTGCAGATATGAACTTGGCTACCAGTTCCCCAAAATGTCTACACATTGTATTGACCAAACAAAATATTTTTGCAGATTAAATTCAGTCTGCCAACTGCCAGCTTTTTTCTCTCCAGTACATATGCATAAAGATACTACAATGCAGAGAATATGTTCTGTGCCAGATGCTCCTGAGGCTGGGTACCCCTGAGAGGGAACAGTGTGAAGTGAAGAAGGTTAGGGACAGCTTCCTGGAGCAGGGGTCAGGGTCAGAACTCAAGGGCAGATAGGATCCTCCAGCTGGGTGAGCAAGAGATGTTTGGATGAAGGCCATAACAAGTGGCAGAACAGAACGTGAGACTCAGCGAAGGCTTGAGGACCTCTCAGCTCTGCCTGCTGGTTTGCCCATGGAGAAGACATAGACAGAAAAGGTTGGGCCCACATTGCTCACATCAGACTGGCTAGGACCTGTGTGAGGCTCCCCCTCCATCAGCTCACAGGAAAGGATCTCAGATAGAACTGAGGAGTAGCACAAACAGGAGAAGTTGGTCAGGATCGAGCTTCTTGGCTACTTTCTTCCCAAATGCACTGGGAATGACTTGGAGAGAAGATTGTTCTGATGCCAGTTTTCTTTTTTTCTGATGTTAATTTAAACCAGGGACCCTTATAGTGTCCCCACCTTCCTCCAGAGAGGCAGGTCCTGGCCAACCACTGGAAGAGGGCACCAGATTGCAGCCTGGGCGGGTAGGGAGAAGGCAGCTCAGGAGAGCAGCAGAATGAGCCCTGTGGGGCCTTCTATGAATGCCAGATCTGAGCTTGTACTGAGAACCCAAGCAAAGGCCCATGTGCCCTAGTGGCATTGTGGAAGGAAAGCCTAGGGTCCCAGGTGGTGCGCATGTACTAGAAAACACCTGCTGATTCTCCGCATTCTCTCACATATGCAGTAAGATGAAATAATACCATGACTGTGTAAATGTTTAAAACATCTGTGGTAGCCAGGTGTGGTGGCTCACACTTGTAATCCCAGCACTCAGGAGACTAAGGCAGGAGGATCACAGAGTTCAGTGCCAGCCTGGACTACAAAGTGAGTGCAGGGCCAACCTGAACTGCATAATGAAACCCTGTCTCCAAAAGACAACAATAAATAAATAAAACATCTGTTACAGTAAAAGACACATTGTCATTAATACCCTCATACCCCTTGCTTCTAACACACATTGTTCTTGCCACTTTGTGAAGCAGTTCTGGAAGTTCTCTTTCATGAGTGTCTTCTAACATGCTTTTGTGGCTCTCTCAGTGTCCTGAATTGGCTCAAACCATTCACCTTTCATGGTCATTTGGGGGAAGAGCCAGAGATCACGCAGTACCAGACCCACTGAATAAGGTAGAAAAGAACATGCTGTAGCGTGTCTTGCAAACTTGCCTTTCCATTGGATGGCACTGGGCAGCAGCATTGGCTCTATGTTCTGTCACATTTTATGGACACTCATGAAAGAGGACTTCCGGAACTGCTTCAGAAAGTGTCAAGAATGATGGGAACATGTGTTTGAAGTGAACGGGAGAATTTTGAGGGGGGATAAATAGCAATGTATATTTGACTGTGATAATCTTTTTGTATTAAATACTCATTAGATACCTTGACCAGCCTTTGTATGTCATTCCAGCACCTCCTTTTGGTAGCTAACAAGGCTAAGAGTAACAAAAGTTTTAATTTGTGCTTTATATGTAGCATGTGTTATGTTGAGGGTACTTTGCAAGAGATTGCACCTTGGTCTCATTTAGTCCTTGGAGTTCTGACTGTTGACACATCGAGCAGTTAGCTGCATGTGATGGCTGAGGTGGGGCTTTATGGAAAATGCAGAACTGAGCTTGTACTCCAAGCTAATTAGGAAATCTACAGAGCACTGGTCAACTAGCTCCTTGGGGGAGCAAATAAAGACACTATCTTTGAATGTGGGTCTGCAGAGTAAGAGAGCCTGCAGTCAAAGTTGGATGTAGAATTGGAATTGATTGTCACTATTGATCAGCGCTCTACCCAACCTACTGTCCTGAAGCTGTGTGTTCAGATGAACATCAGGGATAAAGACTAGAAGCTGGTGTCAGGGAGGACTCATGGGAGTAAGGGAACCCTCAACTTCACACAAGGCCTTTTTGTTTCCTTGGACAGGGCATGGCCTGAGCCAGGGACTCATTGTGGTGATATCACCCTACCCTCTCATTATAAGAGATAGTGAGGGGTCCACCAGAGCCAGCCATCTTTCTTGGCTCCCTTCACTTGCCAGTCCAAGAGAGAGTCAGGTTGTAGAATGGTTGTATATACCCTTTTTAAGGAATACACTGGTACCTGTATGGTTTTAGAACCTGACTTCTCTTGGAATCCCTGCTTTCTTATCTGTAAAGAAGGGCCATTAAGATGAATAAAGTATAGTGAAGCATGTAGGGATGGTAAAGGGACATAGTAAGTGTCATTTTCATTGTCACATATAGTTCAGTAAATTTGACTAAATAGGTACTTCTTTAATAGACAGTGTTGCAGATGACACCAACAGGCTCATGACTGAAGTCCTCATTATTGTTGCTGACTGTCCTTTTCCCAGTGTGAACTGGCATCTTGGCAGCTTACAGGATCATGTTTGGGCAGTTATCTGGCTACCCCTCTGGACATGAAATTCTGCAGTAAAGTAGTATCACCCCCATTTTATGGATAAAAGAAACAGTCCTCAAAAGACTAAATGCCTAAGGTCATTTAACTGATAAAAGGAAAACCAGGCCTTGAACTTGGAAGTCTGACTTCAAATCCTGTGGGTTTCCTGCAACCCAAAGCAGGGGATAAGGGAAAGAGGGTCTGCACAATCATGGCCTTCTCTGTTCTTGCTGCAGCCTGTGCCCTGATGGTTATATCTGCCTCAAAACTTGTGACAACCCAGATTTTAACTACACCAGCTTTGATTCCTTTGCTTGGGCTTTCCTCTCCCTGTTCCGCCTCATGACGCAGGATTCCTGGGAACGCCTCTATCAGCAGGTATTGATCTGCTTGTCCCCAACCTGACCTGGCTGGACGCTGGTAGTCAGCTGCATGGTGTATTTTTCCTGGCAGATCTTGACTTCACCACAGGGGTCCATGTGCTATAAGTACAGGTCTCTCTCTTTCCTTTGAATCTGCAGACCCTCAGGGCTTCTGGGAAAATGTATATGGTCTTTTTCGTGATTGTCATCTTCCTGGGATCTTTCTACCTGGTCAACTTGATCCTGGCTGTGGTCACCATGGCATATGAAGAACAGAACCAGGCAACTATTGCTGAAATTGAGGCAAAGGAGAAGAAGTTTCAGGAGGCCCTTGAGATGTGCCGGAAGGAGCAAGAGGTTTGTGAGGGACAAAAGCTTTGGGAAACCGATTGTCAAGTGTTCACTTTTGAACTGAGGTCTGGAGAAGAGTGAATGACTTAGAACCCATCTTGTTTTACTTAGGTTAAGGCTACTGCTCTAGGGAGCTCGGGAGAATGCATCTCAGGGACTATCTTGGGTCAGGTTTCTCTTAAAGAGAGGACCTGAGTGAGGATTCTTATACAGATAATTTTTTCAGAGTCTTTTGGGGAGTAGGGGAGTGAAGGAAACAGGGAGTAGAATTAAACAGTGAGGGGGTCTCAGCTGAGCCCCTGGTGCATGCTGGAGCTTGATTCTGCCCTAGCCTCAGCCGAGCAAGGGGCCCAGTCTTCTGTACTCCACACCTGCACAAAGGGCAGGACACCAAAGAAGTTCTCTCCACAAAGCTGCTGCTATAAGCATTAGCCCCTGGGGAAGGCTGTACAGACTTGGTAACAGATACCAGTGGTTTAGGATTGGTGAAGAAGGAGACCCAGAGGTCACTTTGTCTTAGTTACTTTTCCCATTGCTGCGACAAAATACCCAGCACTCAAAGTTGAAGAAGGGAAGATTTATTTAGCTTGCAGTTTGTGAAGGTTTCAGTCTGTAATCAGTTGGCTCCAAGGAAGGGTGATGTGGCAGAGGAGAAAATGGTGGCAGTGGAAGACAGCAAAAGCAACAAGAGTAAATAGGGGCAGCAAGGTTCTTTTCTTCCCTTTTATTGTGGGGCAGGCTGCCTTGCCTAGGGTGGGTGTGGTACTCATACCCATAAGCATGGACCATGAATCAATCACAAACTCTAGATTCAGCCACCTCTGAAGAACCCCCACCTAGTGATTGCCTGAGGCTTTGTTGGAACATCCAGACACAAATCATAACCCTGTTCCCACCTTGTCTTCACCCCAGCACCAGCCAGGTGCTAACTCTTAACTGTCAGTGTCCCAGCTTCTCCCAGCCTTGTGACAGGCTGTGTTCTGGGAGGCACATTCATGCTCTTCCCAACCTCATGCTCCTGGCTTCAGCTGCTCTTCTCTTCCCCCAGGTACTGGCGGCTCTGGGGATTGACACAGCCTCTCTGCCTTCCCACAGTGGGTCCCCATTAACCTCCAAAAATGCCAGTGAAAGCAGGCACAGAAGAAAGTCGAGAGTGTCAGAGGGCTCTATCGAGGACAGCAAGTCACTCCAGTCAGACTCTTACAACCAGCGCAGGATGGTAAGGGGCTTGGACGTGTGCTCTGAAGCTCACCTACATTTGGGCTATCGCTGTGGACCAATGGGCTGAAGTGGGAAGTTTGCAGAGGGAGAGAGCTGGAGGCTCAGGGATCAGAAGGAAGTTTCAGTCACCCCAGCCCCCACCTCGATGGTGGCCTAAACTGGCACAGGGGCACTGTAGATTGAGGGAAAGGAGTCAGTCATAAGGGTCATTTGGGGGCGGAAGGAACCAAGAAGAGTGGGATTGTGGAAAATGGAAAAAGGAAAAATAAGTCCGAAATGACTCCCAGTTTCAGGATAGGGCCCTTGGATGGGTGGGGGTTCTGAGGCAGAGCGCTGGAGGCAGAGCTCAGTTTGAGAGGGAGGACGGAACTGTATTCATGCAGCTCCCTCACCCAACACCACTCAGCTGCCTTGGGTGTGCTGATGGGTGGGCTGGGGCTCTGGCTGGGGTTTCTCTGCTTCAGTCCTAAAGTCTCAACAAGCTTTCTGACCTCATGCTTCTGACCCTGTAGCTCCAATTGTCACCTGCTCTTGGCAAAAAGATCCCAGTGCCCGTCTATGAGACCCAATCCACGCTTGGGATGCTTCAACACCTCGCCTTAATAACTTTCTGCCTCTCACTCCAAGATTCCCTCACCAAATTTCCTTCCCCTACCTCTCACCCCTTTAAATTCCTGTGTGTACCAAATGCCTCCTTTCCAAAGGCCTGAGAGATAGGATTCCTTGTATAGAAGCGTAGTTCCCACCGTAAGGGTTTGGGAAGGGGTGAACAGGGTGTTTTTTAGATTGCCTGTGCTCAGGGAAGGAAGTTTTCCACACATAAATCTTTCCAGTCCCTAGATTTATGTGTGCCACTACATACACAGACACACGTACATGTACTCTGGCCTCGGTGACGCACCGTGTGGGAGGATGCACCGTATGGCAGAACACCCCTGTTCTTCCTCACTTTGTCTCCCTGAACAGCACCTGACATGCACAGGGCTTGGTCCAGGAGATGCTCCACAGGGCACTAAGTAGAGCTCTGACAGTTACAGAACAGCTGAGTCACAGCGAACATAGCAAGGTCAATGACTCTCTGAATTGGGCCCCACACCAATTAGCGTCTGGATGTCCAAAAATTGTCTGGCTTCTATGCTTATCTCTGCAGTTAAACTTACCTGCAAAGGGAAAACAAAAATAAACTGCGTCCTATTCAACATTAGTAGGTGCTTGCCCTTTACAAAGAGGACAACAAGTTGGCCTCTTTCCCAAGGACTTTTATTTGTGCGGGGGAGTCATAAAAACAAATCGTATGCTCAATGCTATATTAGAGGCTTGTACACAGTGTGCTAGAAATTGGTGAGGAAAACTGGTTCCTGTGGCAATGTATGTGTATCAGAAAAGGCTTCCTAGAGGAGAAAAGCACTGCAATGAAAAGGGAAGAGGACTGTGGATCGTTATCCTGCAGTGGTTGAAGATTTGGGAGGTGCATTTTCCAGGCAGGAAAAAAAAAAAAACATTATGTACACGCAAAAACAGAGAGACACCATTTGGACATTGAAATGCTAACTGGCTGACTACCTAGGACCATTCAAGACTTGCCCGCCTCTTTCCCTAGGTTTGTTCACCCAGTAAGTACACCTGAGACAGTTTTTATATAAGGCCACTTTTTTTTTTGTACCAGGGATTGAACTCAGGCCTTGAGCTTGCCAGGCAGGTGCTTAAGTCACTGAGCTATCTCTCTGGCCCCCTATAAAGCCACTTTCTGGGCGGCAGCAGTGAGATGGAAGTTGCGGTAAAACACTAGAGAGACACAGCGAAGGTTTCCAGGAACCCATGGGAAGCCAGCCAGCTGCTTGGAGGATACCTTAAAAGGCTATTCCACAGCTTGGCCTTGAGGTCACTTCCCACCATTTGTCAAATAGATTAATTCTAATATAAATGGTGGCCAAGCAGGCCCTGGCTGTCAAATGCAGGACCTGGATGTGCTTCTCAGTTCTCATTGGTTTGCTTAGCACCTAAGTATAAATAACAGACTGCTCATCTGTCCTACAGATTTGCCGGTTTTGCTCCTTTCCTTCAAAAGGGGAAAGCATGCATGGATTTTACAGGATCTGTTATCCTTTGGCTTGTATTTTAGCCAAAGAGTACTGTGTTTATAATGCTAGGTCTGCAATGATGGTTGTTAGTTAGGGTTCCGAATCATCAAGAAAAGAAACTTCAGTTCTAAGAATGAAAGGGAGGAGTGAGGAGGATTCTGATAAAATGCCTCACTTAATTTTAGCTTTGTAAATAAAATTAAAGTGAAATTAAGGAAGGAAGAAACCAAGTAGTCTGACCAGTTATGTAGGGAGCCAATGTTCAGATGTTAGAGATGCTATTTATGACCTGAGGACAGGATGGGTGGTGTGTCATGGTCAGGTTCCCACAGTGGTCATGAGAACCAGCCAACCCCGCACGCTGCCTCTCTGGGGGCTCTGAGTTGGTGAATTAGCTCCTTTTCTCTGGAATCTGTGGGCCACACAGTTCTCTCAGTGGAAGATTTTGATGGGAAATGTTTATTGATTTGGAAGAGTGGCATTATTCTTCCAGGAAATTAGGCTGCAACTCTTCCTTTAATCTCCCCATTGTTGACTTTTCAAAGCTTGTCCCAAGGGGTCCTGGAGACTCATTACACTATAAAGCTCTTTTCTCCTCTGCCACACAAACTCACTTCACACAGACTGGAGGTAATGAATTGTACAACCTGATTTTCATGCAATACAGTGCACTAGGTTCATTCAACAACAACTTTCCAGGCACGGTCCAGTCTGGTGTACACAATAAAGTCTCCTCAGGTAGCAATTTTGCATGTAGAGAACTTACGACAATATTTTCTGTTCCTGTGGCCAGAGGCTAGCTCACCCCGTGACGAGCATGTTCTTGGCCCTGATGACCAATACGCTAACCTTTGAGGCCCTGTAATCTCCCCTGTCTTCAAGGTTGTGTGGAATATCTCTTTCTTCCCTTATTTCCCTGCATCTACGTAGCATACACCTTAAATCTATGCCTTTGTTTAGCTACCAGAATATCAAGAATGAGGGCAGCGAGTGGGAGCGGGTGAAGTGTTCTCCATATTTCTGGAGAACAAGCTTCCATCCCTCCTCTTTTCCTGCTCATCTGGGGCAATGTCCAGTCTTTTCTAGGCCTTCCTTCTGGGAGACGCAGGGCCAGCCATGGTAGTGTGTTCCACTTCCGAGCCCCTGGCCGAGATGTCTCATTCCCTGAGGGGATCACAGATGATGGAGTCTTTCATGGAGACCACGAAAGCCATCGGGGTTCCCTGCTGCTGGGCAGGGGTTCTGGACAGCAAGGTCCCCTCCCCAGGAGCCCGCTGCCTCAGCCCCCCAACACTGGCTCCTGGAATGGAGAAGAGGGACACCTCACACTGCCCACTACGGAGCTTCCCCCGGGAGCGACTGAAGTCTCGGTGAGTTTGTGCATGCTCTGGACTCTCCTGGGCTGTCTTCCTCCAGAGGACTTTGGCCAAGAAGCCCTGAGCATCAGCAGAGAAAAGTTCAGTGTCTCCCATTCCATGCTCACTTTACAGTAAAGTCTGTTGATTTTCTAGAGGTGAACAGGTTTCCCAGTCTACTCTGGGGGTCAGTGATACAGATGATTCTCTATTTTACCTCATTTTCTCAGTGCTTCTCTCTTTACACCGCATCTCAACTTTGAAAATAGCCCCATTTGCTCCCTCTATGAATGTGAGAAAAACTGAGGGTCCTTCTTTAAGGCCCTGTTTCTGTTGTCTGAGGCTGGGCAGGGGGGACCCAGAAGACTTCTGAAAGGTACTCAGGAGAGATTTTTTTTTTTTTTTTTTTTTTTTTGGCAGAACCGGGTATTGAACTCAGGCCCTTGCATTTACCAGAGAAGCGCTTATTCCACTGAGCCATCTCCCCAGCCCCTAATGCAGAAGCTTTTTTTTTTTTTTTTTT
>NDGN011116016.1:0-11199 GCA_002564285.1 Tympanoctomys barrerae | reverse complement strand
GGTTTGAAAGTGTCTCATTGCTATTTGTTTATCAATAAAATTATGGAAAAAAAGAAATGGCACTTCAATATTCAATTGCCCTGATGACAACATATTGCTTTGTGTTTCAAATTTTTCTTTTGCAATGAAATACAGCAGTGATTGAACCATGGGGTAAAAGTTATCTCTTTTATGAGAACACTGTAGGCACTATATGTAGGAGTCTTTGTCATAATCTTATGTTGTCACCACACCTCTCAAAGGATATGAGGATTTTTTTTAATTGGTATCTCAACTGATAGCAGAAAGCTGGAGCTTGGTGTCTGCTCCAAGATTATGATCTAATACAGACTTAAGGATATGTAAGTAAGGAAATTATTATTTATTTATTTATTATTTTTATATTACTTGTATTGAGAAAGAAGAAGCAATGATACAGTTTTAGAACAGGTTAGTAGGACAGTTACAATAATTAATGCATTGCATATTGTTGTCTTTATGTAGTTATTCATAGTGAAAGATGCAGACATGATGTCTTACCTAAACACTATTAGTTCAAAACTTTGTAAGGAAATTAAAGCAAAGGAAAAATATGTATTGATGGTCACAGAGACACAAAATGTTGCTCGCAGAACAGCAGCCCATACCTCCATCAGGCAGTAGTTTCCAGCTTTAACTATGCTGTTTTTTCCATACAGGAAATGTTGCTATGAAGGCCATGTCTGCTTCTCATGCTTTTTAGAGTTTTGACCCAGTGCTGCTCATTAATATGCCCACTTGTTCTAAGTGAAAAAAAGAAAAGCCAATTGGCACCAGTCTGTTTTCCATCCTCAAATGCATTATGCAATGACCCATGAACAAATAAAGAGCACTGGAACAGCATGTGGAACCTGTAGACCTTTTTGCTCAAATTTTCCTGGGAAGAACATTGAAGCTGCTTAATGGGCATAGGAACCTCTTGGTCATCTTGTAACCTGAGGGTTTCTAACTCACTAGATCTGGGATGGAGGTGAGATGCTGCACAGGTTTCATGTTCTCTTGGGTGCGCATGCAGTTGGGCTACTGGTACACACTTGGAGTAGAAGGGGATAGATTCGAGACCCTCAATATCAGTGCCTGAGGGGGCCCTCTGCTGGCAACAGCTGCATAGGGTCTCCCTGTTGGTAAACTATGAAACATAAACAAGGTGTGGGAGACGTGCTGCTTTTCTTCCATAATGGCTAATTTTATGTGTCAACCTGACAGGATTTTGATGTCTACTTGTTTAGACAAATAATGTAGATGTTTTCCCTAGAGTACATTCTAAAGAAACAATTAACATTTAAATCAGTAAATTAACACATTACTTTCCATAACGTGAGTGAAACCTCACTGAATCAGTTAATGTTTCTCGTTTTTTGTTTGTTTGTTTGTTTGTTTGTTTTTGTTTTTGTAAAAATAATCAGACCTCAGAAAAGGGGAAACTTTTCTCAGTTCCTCAGTCTGAGCATACTAGATTTTCCAAGCCCATACCTGCTTGAGTCAATTACTTAAAATAAAACTCTAGATAGATACAGAGACAAATAGAGACATCCCCTCACCCCTTGGACCAATTCTCAATGTTGCAATTCTCAATAGTTACAGTATTAACCTACCCATATAAAGGGAGCACCACTGGATATGTGTTCTGTTTCTCTGGGGAGTCCTGAATAATCATAATAAATAGAGAATGACATTTTTCTAGTGTAATGTTCTCATATCAAAGTACTGACAAATACAAAAAGGTCACACAGAAGAAACACTAAAATATTTATTATTCATTCATACAATGTATTTAAGTAGTATTCTGTTCCACGTTCTAGTCTAGGTCCTAGTGAAAGATTTTTATCTTTCTGCAAGACATTTTTAGTGAAGAAAATAGACAAGAATAAGGATAAAACATTACAAATGCAGAAAAGGTGTCATGACAAATAAGGGAGAAAAATGAAGGCAGACAGTGAAGCACTCTCAGCGAAAGTAATATGTGAATCTGATTTGAATCTCTCTTATTAAGTCATGTTTACCTGAACAACAACAACAACAAAAAAAAAACCCTTTAAGTATTCATCATGTTGGAACTGATTTTCTGGATGTTAGAAATAAAAAGATAGGCAACATCTGACTTTAGAAGTAGCAGAGTTGAAACTTGTACACTTTTAGGAAAGAGAATGCTCTACAAAACCTACTCCAGGTAGGGAAGCCTGAACTGTAAAATGGTTGAGACAGAGGAAAGACAGAGGAAGGCCTGGAGAAACCCTTTAAGCCAGATGAGCAGTGACAGAAATATATAGTGTGTGTTGGGATTTAGACGTTAAAATAAGTTGTTTTGGGAGCATACTAAATGACCTAATTTATTTTGCTTTCGGCAGTATTTCTTTGAAGATCTAATTTCGGCTCTCATAGAACAAATGCTATCTAGCCATTGATCCTCCCAACTTTCAAGTCCCAACATTTGTTCTTCTGTTGTTTCTTTATGACTGGTAGCTATTAGGGCTCTCATTACACAGTTCTGCTCTGATACCCGGACGAAGTGCAGCACATAAAAGAGAGCATTGTGCACGGGGCTAGAGTTGACGCTGGCTGGCCCAAATCTCAATCTTCTCTGTTTACCTCAGCCTACTTATTAAGTCTATATGAGGAGTTTTGTGTGGTTTTTGCTTCTATTCTTAAGATTGGAATTTACTCTTTATATTGAGGAAATAAAATGAACTTAATAGTAAAGAGTATCGGGATAGGTATTAGTATAACTACTGAGAACAGCAGAAATCTTAAGCATAAGCTTTAGGTGGAATTTAAGTTTTAGGAGTGAATATGCTTAGTCCATGACATGTAGTTCTTTGTCAATTTGCTTTGGGAAGACGGCTTTAGAAATGATGGAAGAGAACTAGTGTTTTTCAAGATGTTCTACATTTCCTCCTGTATTCTCACACAATTATAGAAATGCAAGAATCTGGGTTTATCACCAGCCTGCCCATATAGAAGTTCTGGGGCTTTATATTTATCATATCATTTGTTCAAGAGACGTAGTCAATCTCCTGTTTCTACACTCGGTCTCTTCCAATCAGGTCATTTATATAATATATTTATATCATATAAATATATAATATATATACCAAATAATGTATGTATCATCACATGTCCCCCTTTATGTACAGCATTTAAATCATTCCCGGGGCTTCCCATTGCTCAGAGATTAAAGGAAGCGCTCTCCAGTGCGCTCCTTGAGGACCGGCTTTCTTCATTTCCCGTATTACTGCGCACCTCGTCCTACACCTGCTGGCATGGGGCTGCTTCAGCCTCACCGTGGTGTCTGTGCTTAAGGGTCCGTATCACGAGGGGAACTTCACTCATAACAGATTTCTTCTGAAAACACTCTTCCTTTGTCTTTTCATCTAATTAACTTTCATGAGACCTAGTCCACCTTTTCCTATATCTGTTGACCTTCCACATGCCTATTTCAGAAGCTTAGTGACTTTTTAATGCAGTGAATTATTGTTTTCTTTTGTTTATTGTTATTGAGTGATAGGACTTCCTTATGTATTTGGGATATCAGCATTCTGTTAAATGTGTCATTCATAAATATTTTCTCTTTCCATAGGTTGTCTTTTCATTTTTTAAAATTCTTTTCCCTGTGTGCAAAAATTAATTGTAATTTGACACTGTCCTGCTTTACAATTTTTCCTTCCGTTGTTTGTTCTCTGGGTGTCTTATCCCAGGTATGTTTACATTTCTTTGTTTCTCCACAAGTTTTACAGATTCAAGACTTATGATGAAGTCCCTTGTCCATTTCGGCCTGGCTCTTGTGTGTGGTGTGAGGTGAGAGTTGATGCCATTCTTTTGTGTGTCTTCATCAAATTTTCCTGACATCACTTATGAATGAGATTCTTCTTTCCTCATATATATTTTTAGAACCTCTTGTCAACCCTCAAGTGACCTTAGATACTTGAATTTATTTCTAGACTCCATTCTACTTTATTGACTTACATGTCTGTTAACGCTGATACCGTACTGCTTTGATGATTTTGGCTGTATACTACATTAATCAAACTGGGAAATATTTCCAGCTTCTTTTTTAAAAGTTGCTTAGGTTTTAGTAGCTCTGTAGGAATTTTAGAATTATTTTTCAAATTCTGCAGAAAACGATTTTAATTTTGGCAGGAACAACATCAAATCTGTAGATCACTTTGGATAATATGGACATTCAACAATATTAAATGACACAATACATGAAGATAAGATGTCTTTCCATTTCCTTGTGTCTGCCTTAGTTCAACAATGTCCTGTAGTTTTCAGTATAAACAACTCTTCTGAATTATAAGAGTACAAATAAAGTAGCAGTATTAAGATACATTTTCTTTTTAAAAATATTTATTTATTTATTTATTTATTTATTTGGTATAGGGTCTCACTATGCAGCTTAGCCTCATAGTGATCCTCCTATCTGAGTCTCTCAGCACTGAGATTGTAGGTGTGCACCACCATGCCTCGCTTCAGTGGCCAGCGTAGCATTTGGTACAGTGGATCAAACCTGGGCCCTTGCACTTGTGAGGCAGGCACTTAGACTGTAGAGCTATCTCCCCAGCCTACATTTACTTCTATGATGATTTTACTTTGGGAAATTGGTACATGCAATTAACATTTGTTAATCAGTCCCATTATTCCATTAAATCCCATTACTCCTTGTCTTTTTCTTCTGCCCCCCAGTTAACCCCTTCCTAGTCTCCAAAAGTCTACCTCCTAGTTCCTATCTTTCTCCCTCATTCTATTATTTGTTTGGTTGCTTAAATGAGAGAAGCATGTGACATTTAGCTTTCTGAGTCTGGCTAGTTTCACATAGCATGATCGCTGTTAGTACCAGTCATTTTCTTGCAAATGATATGATTTCACTTTTCTTTATGGCTGAGTAATACTCCATTTTGTATATATGTGCCATGTTTTCTTTATTCATTCGTTATTTACAGGTGTGTGGACTGTTTTGATGACTTGGCTATTTTGAAGGGGCCAGTACAGCGGGCCCAGGGATTGAACCCCAGGCCCCTGAGCCTGCTTGCAGGCGCTTTAATCTGATGAGCTATTTGGCTGGCCAACATTTCTTCTTGTACTACAAAAGATAACAGTGCATTGATTGTTGTTCATTATGGTTTCAGAGATGTTACCATGTAACATCTATTGTTGATGAAATACACTACTTTAAAGTTTCAAGCATATGGACTGGCCAAATAGCTCAGCAGATTAAAGTGTCTGCAAGCAGGTGCAGGGGTGGGGGATTGGATAGGTCCCCAAGCCTGCTGTGCTGGCCCCGAACCCTGGGGCACTCTGAGAAGGCGTGGTGGCACATGCCTGTAATCTCAGCTCTCAGGAGGCTGTAAACAGGCAGATCACTACAAGTCCAACCTAGTAGTGAGACCCTGAACAGCCTGTAGACCCTTCCCTAAAATGCAGAAATAAATAAATAAATAAGTTTTGAGCATAGTGACTGAAAGAAGGAAAGAATCATACTTGCAATGATGAAATAAGAACTGCTGAATGCAAGTTAGGAAAAGTCTATAGGACAGCAGTTTATGCAGGTAAAGATGGTAAATTAATTCTGAATTTGACTGTGAGGTAGTTGTGATGTATTTGCAATGGAGGAAGGTCTACCACAAAGATTAAAGTCTCAGTCCAAAGTGAAGATCTGGGCATCATCCACATTTGGATTCAATGTACTTTAATCACGATACTGGATGAAATGGTACAAAAGCATTGAAACATTTATGAGCAGTGGCTCTAAGGCCACACTAGATGACAGAAAAGGGGGGAAAAGGACAAGAACAATCTCGAGTGCATGAAGTGTCACAGATGATACCACGAGAAAACAGAAACACTGCAAAAGATGAAAAATAATTAATATTCACTGAAGAAATGTGTGGCAAGGATGGGGCTGTGCCCTGAGTTTGTAGCTAGAATCATTAGTGCAGAGTGAAGAGGCAGAAGTCCGACTGCAAAGGCTGAGCAACGCATGTGAGGTGAGGTGGTGGACATTAGGGATGGAGCCTGTTGTTCCCTAAGTGGTGTCAGGGAAAAGAGAGAGTGGACAAGATTTCCATGACACACGTGATGAGGAGAAGCAGTTCTAGTAGGAAAGAAGGGGGAAAGTTTTTAAACTAGGGATAAAAGAACCCATGAAGAGAAAGAGGATTGAGAGAAGGAGGGGTTTAGAGATTGGGTGGGTATCTGACGTAAATCCTTCCCAATAGTCTACATTTTCTCCCCAACTCCAGAGCAACAATTTTATTTTCTATATGATATCATTATTTGGAAAAGTTTCTGATTATAATAAATTAAAATATTATTTCAAATAATGTTTAAAATATTTCCTAATTTAGTAAGCATTTTTCCTGTCTTTATATATAGGGTAAAGTAACCCAAAGTAAAGAGAACAAAGACCTAGCAATGGTAGGTAGACTATGCTAGCGTAGATGGATCAGGCAGACAGCTTCATTACACCACACACACACACACACACACACACACACACACACACAATTTTATTATATATATATATATATATATATATTATATATATATAGTGCCACAGATGCCCTGTGTACAGCTAAGCCCCAAATTAAAACAATAACCAATATTATCCATGAAATAGTAATGAAACAAAATGGCTGACTGGTTAAGAGGTCACTGAAAATGACTCACAACTTTTTAGCCTGTTCTTGTCACCTTTTACTCAACAGAGCTTCAGATACGATAATGCAATGCATAAAATTATTTTACCCCCAGAGAGAGCACTGATAAATGTTCAGCTGTCTCCTGGAGTAATAATGGAGACTTGTTAAAGTATAAAAAGGCAGCTTGATCTTTTGACTTTCTACTGCGAAGTGTGAGTAATGAGAGTTATTCACAAATTCTGAGAAGGAAGTAAGAAGTTGAGTTTCTTAAGTATAGATAAAATAATCTAAGATTAAATACTTCAATCATCCATAGAAATTTTATAGGAAATTCATCCTGTTAAATTTTTGAAGATAGATAACCACTCTGATATCCTATGATCTGTTGGAAAGTTTTCATTTTATACCTTCTGTAATGTAGTGATTAGAGTTCACACTGCCAGCAAAAACAATTTTTACATAAATTACACTGAGCATTAACAAATGTATTAAAAGTGATGGCCTTCTGATATCCTTAATAATTTATTTCATGATTAAATTTTTAAATAAGTATCTTTCATGTGGTAAAATAATATATTACAACATTATTATGTGACACCAAAATATTTTACAAACAATTGTTCAATATGAAATTCAATAACTTCCATCTTTTTTCTACATAGCCAATAGCAGGCTTAAAGCACTCATTTAATGTATTTACTGAGGGCTGGTGAGATGGCTTAGTAGGATAAGTGCTTCCCCGGCACACATAAGGGTCTGAGTTCAATCCCCAGTTCCACCAATATATATTGTCTGTATACTTTTATATTTTGTTACAGAATAGTGTTTGGGGGAGCTGAGTTGTAGGTCAGGGATACAGCACTTGTCTAATTGTGAAATTTAGACAAGGCCCTGCGTTTAATCTTCACTGCATGGGCATGAGAGAGAGAGAGAGACAGAGACAGAGACAGACAGACACACAGACAGAGACACAGAGACAGAGAGAGAGATAGACAGAGAAAGACAGAGGCAGAGAGAGAGAGGGAGAGAGAGAGAATGGTTGAGAAGTTGCATTATTTAACCTATTGAAGGTGACAGCTGTATATTACATGAATGTGTAGTTATGGACTTTTGAACATTTATTACCTGCTTACTAGTCCATAATAGCTTTGAATAGTCCACTTCCTAAGTGTATATTTAGTCATTTCAAAAAATGCATATTATTATTTTTTAGACTTTGTACCAAAGCATGATAAAAGAGGTGTTGTTTTCTCAGTACTGTTCTGGGGCCCTGCCAGGTATTCACAAGTGATTCTAAAGCATATTATTTACTAGTATGAGATTTGAAAATTTATGTTTACTAAGTATGAATTGCTGCACCAGTATCAACTCTGTCTATACACATGCTTTTTTTCTGATGTATTTATCTAGGAAAAAAATCTAGTTCTTTCTTTTTTAACCTTAATTTTAACTTTGACCTTGCCCTAGACTGTCTTCTTTAAAAAATATAATCTTGACAGCAGTTGATTACTTAATTGCCACCTCATTTCCTGTTTCCCCTTCAACTCTGATCTCAAAAAGATGTCTACACCTGTGCTGTTGGCGTCCTGTTTCCTGGTTCATAGTTTCTCCCTCCTAAACCCTAGACTTTCAAGCATTTTCTTTTCTTATTGAACTAATATACATGTCATTTATCATCTACTTCTTTTATTTCTCATTTTGTTTTTATAAAACTAAATATTATTTCCTCACAATCTGCCCTTCTCTGTGCTTTGTGTTTTCTTGGCTGGTCTTAATGGAGATTATATTTTCTGATTTATACTGTAACAATTGTCCACATCTATTCATTTTCCTTAATAACTAGGATTAGTGACTAAATGAAAAAAATATGCAGATAATTCTAACATTATGGAATTTTATAACTGTACATTTAGAGGCCATCTGATGATTGATTTTCTTTCTTTTAGCAGAGATAGAAAGCTTGAGAAAAATAAAATGACTTTGATTCTACTTTTGCTGAGAGATAATATGAGCACAACAATCCAGCTCTTCTGCACATTTGATTATTGTGTGTGTTGTGATTATTTACTATGGAAATTCACATGCGAATTTTTTCATATATTGAGTTTTATATAGGCTCAGATAGAACTATGATTATTGAAGATGCTGTATGTGCAAGTATGTACATGTGTGTGGAGTGACCTATTTTTTGACTGATGCCTACAGGTGACCATTTGGCATATATATGTTATCTGTAAAAAGTAGTATAGAATCACAAACAGAATAAACTGCACTGATATTAGGTGGTGTATTACCACCAGACATAATTTTCACTAATTTGCTATTAATTTTAATATCTAATCATATACAATTAACTGAAAGTCAAAATTTTCATCTAGATCTTGACAAATCATTGTTGCTAAGCAAAAACATAAACACTGTAGTTTAAATTGTGCTGCTTTCTCTCACAAAACTACATAAAACAGCATTTACCAGAGGCAATGGAAATTCATGATTGCTGTGCTCAAGTAAAAGTTTTGGAATTTAAGAAGCACTTAGTTGCTGCATTAGGCCATTTAGGATGTTTCAGCGTCTCAATTGACTGTAATTCCAATCTGCTCAAGTGCCCTGTTAATGACCTCCCATCTCCAAGTAAGCAGAGGAATTCAATGTTTATACTTAAAAAACATCTCTACCACAAGCAGACTGAAGGACAGGTTCTTTTCATTCTATCTTTACAATGCCAAGAGAAAGTAAATTGTTACCACTACACCAATTGAGAGAAGCTAACCTTTAGTGGCTCTTAATGAAAGCCCTCATTGACAAAACAAAATCAACAGATCCAGGTATAAGGAAGCCACTTAAGTGTTTTCCATTTCTTATTGTCTAACAGTGAGTAATTATATTCTTAAAGTCTAAACAATCCATGAAATTTACCCACACTTAAACTTTAACTTTGGTAACTTGTAAAGAGATAGGGCTCTATACCTCATGTTCAGGTGTCACTCTAACATGTAAATATATTAAGATTTCCATAAGAAGAAAAAAGTCCTACTGTCTGGGGATGTTTCACTAAAGAAATTCCCTGTCCCACCTCAATATCCAGAATAATCATGAAACCTCAAAAATGTCAGTATTTATTTGAACTGGTACAAAACTAAGAAAGCAGAAAAACTTTTCTTTGGAAGAGGTAAAACTAACTACTGGAATTTAATGTGGAAAAGACATTGTGACTCAGAAACAAGTTCAGTTATTGTGTCCAGTGCACCACTAGTCTTTAACAAGTTCTAGACATTTGGGGTCTTCTTTCTTCATAAACCTAATAACACATTTTTATATCTAATACATCATGATTTGTTTCCAGCAGTGTTCTTTTAATCTACAGAAAAGTTATTCCAAGATATTTTGTACAAAGTGATTTTGTTTAATAAAAGAAAAATACCTTAAAGGAAAACATCAGTGATATTGGCACAAAACCCTATGTCAATTAAGGAAACATCCATATTTTTTCAGTTACAGTATGTTTCATGGATTTGAATAATAAGTTATTTGTCATACAAGTAAATATTTCTTTTGGTGGAACTCAGATTTTGATAGCTTTACCCAATATCTTAAAGAAATTAATCAGTTAGAAGGAAATAAATATTCCTACATTATTTAATCTTTCAGATCAGATGAAAGAAAGCAATTCATATGTTTTTTCATTGCCTCAAATGTGTGTTTTCTTCTACAGCATTCAAAAAAGAAAGCTTTCAAAACATAAGACAAAGAAAAAAGAAGTCATGGGATAGTTTTCCAACCAATTACTATTAGCCATGTGCACAAAATAAAGGTGCTTTGGAGATCATCACCTCAAATAGCTGTAAATTTTTCAACTCATTAGGGGAGAATAAAGTTATCTATTGTCTGGAGAGCACGGAAGGACTATGTAAGATGGGGTACTCCTGAGAGAAGAAAAAGGGACCAAGAAGTCTACAATGCAAGAAATGAAGCAGATTTGGACAAGGATGAAATATATTGTATGTGGTACCTGAGGGTTAGATATTATCTTGTAAGTCATAAGAGTTGATACTGGCTTTTCAAGCTGGAGAACAATTCTTGCCTTTGATTATTCCGTGTCTCAAATTCCAGCAGTAGTAATAAGAATCATGGAGCGAGTGGTACTGTGGTTTAAAGGATTCAGTGAATCTGCTACAGGAAGTAGGGTAATATGATGGTAGGCAGAAGTAGACACAATTAAGGAAGGCAAGGGGAAGATATTCTAGTATGAAAACTGGCTTCTGCAAAAGCTGATGAAAGTAGACACACACATGTTTAAGCAGTAGGACCAGACATGGACTCATGCCTTGAAAGGTTACTCTACAGTACAGAGTTAAGAGCGCAAGCTTCATAGTCATGCACTTGAGTTCAAATTTCAGACTGCACACATGCTGCAGATAAATAATCCTGACCAACTAGACTGCTTGGTTATAGGCAAAGAAGTATATTTTGGCTGACTTATTCAGAAAGAGAGAGAGAGAGAGAGAGAGAGAGAGAGAGAGAGAGAGAGACAGACAGACAGACA